>CAJDSM010000024.1:56665-79045 GCA_903981925.1 Ostrea lurida
TCGTGAAAGACATCGCTATCACAATCGTATCTTATCGCAACATAGCTCTCCGGTTCGCGATGAACGTATCGTAAAGTATACGAACGAAGTTGAACGAACGCTAATCGTCTCAAATCGGGAACGCAGATCGTGATGATCGTGTCATATTGAGATCCAATTGTAGTCTCGAATTGGATAATCTTGAACGAGTGATCAGATCGTGACGGATCATCTCACCTGGAGTTAAAACAAACTCTTATCAAAACGCTACAAATCATATAAGACCGTATCGATACGCATCACCTCGTATAACACAGACGTATCCAAACCTGAATTCCAGGGAAATTTGGTGATCAGCAGCGAATAGTCAGTCCTGTCTGTAACGGATCGCACGACAGTGTGAACCTACATGTAGCATTAACGTCCCGTTTGAAGATATTTTTATTCATATGGAGAAGTCACCATTACCGATGAAGGGCTGCAAAATTTAGGTCTATGCTCAGAGGTTTCGACCTTTGGGCACTGAGGAATCTTGATCGTGCCACATCTTCTGTGACACGGGTCTCATGCAGTCTTCGTGGTTTCATCCGAAGATCCGGACCTATTCTAATTCAGATCCACACGGATTATACTGCAAGAAAAAAGCTATATAAATTAAGGCATTGATGATGTTAATATCGTACGGTACCAATTTTGATGCACCAGATGCACATTTCGACAAACTATCTACCATACCGAAATGTTGGAAATCCGAAAAATGTAAATGAATTTTTTTTTATAGAAATCTAGAGCTGAAGATGGAGTGCCAAAGACTGTCCAAGCAAAATACGTCGAAGGATTGGAGCTATGCCTGAGGGAGATGTAACCAAAATCTCGGTATTTGATTGGCTACAGGGTCGGGTGTATAAAAAAAAAAACGCCTTTCACGTGATGATTTATTATTTCATTACGCATTTAAGGGGTGTTTGAAACAAAATCAATTAAATTTAACAATGTTAACTCGTAACTGTTCATTAAATTCTGTTAGTTTAATTTGCACATTCATTTTATTAAAAATGCTGATTTGTTTAACGTACATTTGTAATTTTTATATTCGACCGGCAGAAGGATGGTTAGGGTTATACATGTAAAATACAAATTACAATATCTTTAAAAGTTACATAGGAAATAAATTCGTTATTTTGGGTCTGCGGCCGAAGGCTGTAATTGGTTTAACAGAACCGGTGTAAAATCCCGTACACCCCTCATTAGAGCCATAGAGCTAATGAACTAACCACAATGCATTAGGATTTTACCGATTTATTCACCTTTTTTAAATTTCCTTTCGCGTAAGAAGAAAACAGGGTAGGTAAGACACATATGATGCTAGGAATTTAAATCAGAGCACTACTTAGCTACATGTAGGACTTCTAAATTAAATTTGGCCATTTGGCAGCAATTCTTTGATTAATAACAATCAGTTAAATTGTTTTTGTGTTTACACTCTGTAATTTTATTCGATAATATGCATTTAAATATGTCTGATATACCCAATAAAATCTTGTAGACTTTGATGTAATGTGTGACATCACAATGACGTATAACCAATGGAGTCACACATTTGATATGCAGGTACAATTAACATCTTCAATGAAATATTAGGATTAAACAAGTCCAGAACTATATATAAAAGATGAGTTGAAATAGGGTCATAATGCAAGTGGTTCAAAATAAGTCGCAATAAAAGTTTTTAAAATAGATATGTTTGTTTTCTGTACGCGAGAAGATGCAGTTCAAATGGAGTTCAACACGGCTGAAGTGAGGATATTTTCGATAGGTTAGTTGTAAGGTACTTATAACAGAAAAAAACAACATGATATCAATGACGATTTTCCGTATTGGGGACTCTGCAGCATTTATATTTATAATTCCTCTTGCGGTATGTAAGCAAATAGAAAGAAGTTAATACGTGTGAGAGGTGGATATGTAAACATTGATTCAAATGTCACGGGGACAGAAGTGATGAAGCCGTGTAATACTACCATGTTAATAAAAACCAACACAATGATGTTGTTTTGTGGCCGAGAAACCACAAACACCACAACATGTCGCCTTACACAAGAGTCACGCTCCGGACTCTACTAACCGGAAGAAAAACGTACGCGTAACATAACTAGAAATTCCCTCAACGTGCTCGGTTTAATTATGCGTCAGTAGAAGGATTAAGTCGTAGATTAATTTTCCCATTGTTGATATAAATATACTGACGTTACAAATTAATGAGTAAGAAATTATTTATAATTAGTATGTCTTCTTTGATTTAAGTATTTTTATCTTTCCAATGTCATTGCAAGGTTAATAACCGAACATTGGTGCGATTGTCCTAAAGGGAAATACTTCGATAAACTTGTAAATTTGATAATTTGAAAAAAAGAAACAAAACATGTTTATTACATATGACTTATTCTAAAATTACCTTTCAGACCAAAAAATTGCTATGTATTTGTGTGTTTCCAGCGGCTGGGTTATTTGTATTTTCTGTTGTTCACTGAATCGTTTCGAGGGCTATTTGAGGTTCTTATTTGGACTGATGTGAAAATAAAATCGATATGGTCGTAGCAGTAAAGCTCCATTCCCACCCAAAAGCTGCAACAATTTCACAGTTTAAATGCGTGTCTAAAGACTATGTTCTTACATAAGTGTTTGAAAAGAGATCAACTTAAACCCAACCCCAACCCTCAACTCCCCCACCAACCAGTGCCACCACCACCCCTAGCAACTGATCGACGGTTTCTTTTTGTCAGCTATATTTATTGCACGTTGTAAAGATGAGGACTACGGGTTGGGGTGGGGAAGACCTGTCCTCAGTCTACTGTGGTTTAGATGCAGTTCTCTACTTTTTTATTTATTTATTTATTTTTTTTATTTTTTAGAAATTCTCCGTAATTGCCTCAAAGTTGGCGACCGCATAGTTTCTATGGAGTAAGGTACTTGGATATTTTACCATTGCGACAGCGTTCATCACGTTTGCAAGCATTGTTCATCGTTTATGATATAACTGATATAGAATACACGCTAGTTAACACGTAGTCCATTTTACCCATCAGTGTAGTTTTTCAAGACTCCTTGTCAGAAGTCATTCAAATGTTTAAAAAAGCATAATTATACATGTAGTTTTTGCTGAATAATAAATGGCCGCAGAATTTTTCCTGCTTGGAATCTTTAATTTTAAGGACTATTTTTTAATATACATGTATTTTATCTCTCTTTAGAAAAATGTTTATACAAAGCTTAAACGTTTTGATGTTTGCTTATATGTATGTCAACAGGGGATGCTTACTCCTCTTGGCACCTGATCCTACTTTTGGTGTATCCAGGGGTCCATGTTTGCCCGACTCTTTATAGGAGTTACGAGACTGTTCTCTGTTCGTTATCTTCACCATTAACTTATCAAAAGTCCATATCCAAACATGCTTTTCCGCTTTGTCATTTCAGCATCTTACGGGCATTTAAAAAGTGATATGTATGATTGAATATTATTTTTGCTTTGTTTTTTATCTTGACAATTTCCTTTTCATTCATTTCTTTTTGAAGCTCAAGAAACCATCGATGCCAAGGACTTAAGAATAGAACGATCCCTGTGAAAACGCAATCGCTAAATCAATCAGTTTCCAGCAATCTCATCCTTCATCATATAATTTGATATTTGACATGTGAAGATCTTTAATTTGTCGCCTATGCGTTTACAGATTTGATAAAACAATAAATTTTACACAGTTATACTCTCTATAGATAGTAAATCAACGTTGTTTCCTGGTTCAGGTTTGATAAAGTTGCTAAATATAAATCATCATATAATTTGACATGAAAGCATCTACTGCCTTGTTTCTCAGATGTTGTTTGGAACTTTATAAAATACCTACGTGTTTCGTTGAAAATCTCAAGCTGAATATCAAGCAATTGCGACATCAACAAGAAACAGATATTTCTTATTTCATTTCAGGAGAATACCATGGAGATTTGGATTAGAATAGGTCATCAGTACCCCTTGCTTGTAGTATGAGGCGATTAAATGGGGCGGTCCTTCGGTTGAGACCACAAAATCCGAGGCACTTTGTGTCACGATAAAGATCCCTCCCTGCTCAAAGGCCCAGAGTGCCGAGCATAGGCCTAAATTTGCAGCCCTTTATCGACAATGGTGACGTCCCGTATGAGTGAAAAATTCTCGATCGGGATGTTAAACAATATACAACCAACTAGAGGAATTAAAAGAACAATACTTTAATTCCTTCCTATCAATAAGAGTTCCCACTTTATTCCAGTTTCTAGATAATTGTAGCGTCAGTGCAGAGGGATTTGCGGTAACTGTAACCCCCTGCAACTTTTGGTTGGAAAATCTTAACTACAAAGGGTACTCTGTGTAATGGAGATTACTAGTACATTTCCTTTTGGGGACAGAAAACTAGTGGATCTAGTATAGCACAATTCAAATTTGCGTCTGTTTATGCTGAAATTCATAAAGCAAACGTCATTATATTTTTTCTACCTTTGAAAAATCCACAATTTGAAAAAGAGGTCAGCAAACGAGTAGGAAACCCCAAAAAGTTTAAAAACTGCTCGTAAGAACTTTCTGCTACTTATAAGATTGATATGTTGACCGTCAGTATTCACGGAGGAACAAACCATCTACTCAGAATATACCCCCGATATCATTCAAACGCGTGTCAGACTTCAATGTACTCTGTTGTCTATTTTCATGAATCGGGTTTATTCTATTATCTCAACATTCACGCACTTGTACACGGCAACTAGTATATGTTTTTGCAAAGATATGTAAAATGTAATTACAGAAATATGTAAAATGTAATTACAAAAATATGTAATTGCATTGGTATGCAATATATGTATATATACATGTAGACCATATCTGAATAAAAATGAAATGATCGGATCTCGTTGGATAAATGAAAATGATATTGCATTTTACCACTTTTATTATTCCATTCTGGTGAGTTTTGTATTTGAAAGAATGCTCAGAAAATTGTTATCATTTAATTTTATTTCACGTGATCACCTAGCGGCGATTCTCATTGGTTAAAACACCTTTTAAGAATTGAGGTGATTTTTCGATCAACGTACCTGAACAACAAGTAAAGTCTAATGAACATTATTTTGTTGTTGTAATATAAAATTAAATGATAAGAAATAAATCTTATATTTTTTCGGGTGATATGCAGGCTATCACCGAGATTTTAGACGGTAAAACTTTTCATCAATGCGCTTCGCGCATTGATGAGTTTTACCGTCTAAAATGCGGTGATACCTGCATCACCCGAAAAAATATAAGATTCATTTCTTATATCCTTGTGGAACTTGTTTGTGGCTGTGAAAGAAAAGATGAAGGAAACGAACAATGATCAATCGTATGTCCTAAACGGAATACGAATTCAATAGTTGGGTGAATACGGGCCCCTGGATATACCAGAGGTGTCTAGGAGGAGTAAGCATTCCTTGTTGACCGGTCACACCCGCCGTGAGCGCTTTATTTTGATCAGGTAAACGGAGTAATACGTAGTCAAAATCAATGCCATATGATATTCAAATAAACTGCGAAATAGTTTTAAAACAAATGGTGGTAATAATTACATAATGATGCATATTGTTTTCATCTCTAAGAGATCATATTCGGAAGAGTCGGTGTTGCTTAATGAATCCGTAACACAATCCTAAAGAGTAGTGCTTGTATCCCCTCGCAGATTCTGGAATTATATTACAGAACTAGGCCATGTTGTAGAAATGACAGTTTGAAGTTTCTGAAATTAGCACTAATGCAGACTTGGCTTAATTCAATCCTGTCATGTCAAATTCGCCATTGGTTCACAACGAAACCGATTCTGTAACGAGTTAGGGTGGCTGCAATGATTCTGTAACGGGTTAGGGTGGCTGCAATGATTCTGCTGCGGTGGATAATTTTAAAGACGTCATATTATTTTCTCTGCAGACCAAAGTCGTGAAATTTACTCATTGAATACAATCTAATCACAATTTCTATATGGGATGGTTACTAAAATATTAGGAAGACGCATTTTAATTGAGGGTCTCTCTCTCTCTCTCTCTCTCTCTCTCTCTCTCTCTCTCTCTCTCTCTCTCTCTCTCTCTCTCGTCGTTACAGCATAATTGCATATAATGATGACTACATATTTCGCTAACATTTTACATACAATTTTGAACGAAAACGATTTATAATTAGACTAGCATTGTAAATAAAAGTAACATACATTAAACATTAAAATTATTCAAAAATTCTTGTTAAAGTAAAAGAATGTGTCAGATACATTTATTCATGTATTCTTCAAAGTCATCGCCAGATACCAGGCTGAATGTTCGGTCATTAACGTCAAACATTTTAAAACCAATTGTAAAACGTTGTAGCAATGTCTTGTTAGCAAACACTTCAAGCAAACATGAGGCACATTACAATTGTCAAAAGGTCAATGTAACTGATATTTGCCAAACTACATCATTGAAATTCATAAATTTATACATTCTGATGGTTCCTTTGGTTTTAATTATACCCCAGTGCTGCTGGTACGGCATCCGTGATCCATATTCATAGATGGACAATTGTGTCGTTCCAATTCTACTAAATACATCAGACAGTGAATCAGCGGCTGATGTAGAACGACTTCGTAATGCCAGTACATGACCGCATGTATCTCTGACAAATTTTAATGTTTTATGAAAATGATGTATGTCTAGTTATATCGTTTTTTGTAATTAGCCTTTCAATCTGAAGTTCATTTGCATAACAATGGTTAAATTTTACCGCCCAGATTTAGACCGCTGTTCCCTATATGGATATGCAAATAAAAATTTCAGCGTATGAGAAGGAGTTTTATTTCCTCATAGTAAAAACTCCTGATCACGTGACCTGTGATGCAAAAAAAAAATCCCCAGGATATCGAAAGAAGAGAAATAATGCAGCACAAATTAAATCGAAATTTAAAATCTTTATATTCAAATTCTTAATTACAAATTTAAAAAAAGAACGTTTAAAAAATTCAGTTTCATAGCTTCAATTGAAATTCGATGGTCTTGCACAAGTCTGATTGAAAATACGCCCATTGACTTAAAGATAAAGAGTCTGAGATGAATTTTCGTTTGCTTTGAAGCATTATTGCACATTTATATCGAGCATATATTTTTTTTTATTATTAATTTGTTCCATGTTATGCAGACTATGAGAGATTAGACAGGTCTTTTACACCGTCTACTGCCAATGCTCGATGTTTTTGGTATTAGTGATAGGAAGGTTTTAGCTAATACATGTAGTTGTAGTTTTCCTCAGCTCAGAAATTTAATTTCAGTGAAAAAAAAAAATTAAAACGCAACACAGATCAGTGGATCACGATGAACAGCGGATGAAATATCCCTCGTTATTGTTGTTCAATATCATTTTAAACTTTCTGAATTTAGACACTCTGTTTATTTGACATTTCATAAATGTGTATATCTTTAGATGATAATTAATTATTGGTTTGTCTAATGGTTAAGATCGTTCTATTTTTAGATATTAAACTCATCTTAGTGTCTTACCCAGGTGGTTAATTGTGAACTTTTGAATCCAATAACATTTAACGTTTTATAGACCTTTGAACGTATACTTTCTATATTGTCTAATCATCCTAGATCCAAATGCCCCATTTCATGAATCGGTTTCCTTTTTTAAACTTTCATTATTATTATTTTTTACCTTCATTTTCCCCCTACAATACAACTATCATATTATGTACAACCACAACCTTTATGACAAAAGGCATGAAACAAACAAAACTTAAAACATTTTTTTTCTTTAAAAAAAATGATGCTTCGCTCTAGTGTCAGGACTATAAGACTTCCTGAAAGAGTACCAGGATATTTTGGTTGGTACCATTCTGAGGAGAATGCAATCAAGTGGAACAATAGCTTGCAAATGTGACAGGTAGGGGTTTTTATTCGTCAAGTCATCCCGCGCTGACAGGCACACGGGCGCTTACTATATAATGTAGATAGCTGGTCCTATTTCGGCATGTATTTTCTCGGTACGCCTTTCCGTTAGGACGTATGGTGTTGTCCGCCAACAGGTGTACGCCGAGCGCTTAGCATTGTACGGCCGGGAGTGGAGTGCCATAAAAAAAAGTGTACAGCAAGAACTATTTTGTCTATCTCCTAGTGGTATAGCAAGGAAAGGACGGAGAGAGAAAAAACATTTTTAAACAAAGAATTGTGTTCTCGATCGCCTTGATCGTGCTTCGTTTTTTGGATACATTTAATATGATTATTGATGGAAAGTTATGTTGAGGACTTATTAATCTCTTGCGGAAGTGAGTGAAATTTGACCTGACTGTGGTGTACGTGGTATGAAAGATATTTTCTGTCAAATGAAAACTACTGAAGGAAACAATAACTGCCTGCCTGGCAGACGAAAACCCCGCCAAGGCTCGAGGTAAGTGTTGATACATTGATAAACCGGAAGATGGGAAGGAGGCTGAGAATGAAAGCATGGATCTGAAACAGCACGAAAAGCATATGTCTAAGATAAGCTATAGGAAACACGTAAATTGACGTACAGAATAAGCTTTGATTAGTACATTCGATAGATAATATTATAGAGTCGATGTATGAATTGTAAAATAAACACCACAAAGCATAAAATAACAAAGAAGACGAACTTGTGTAACTTTTCAAAATATTTTAAAATGAATCTTAAACAAGACAGATACGTATTGTATAGGTGTATAATGGTGAAGAAAACAAATCAAGGAAGCGTTCTTCAATTCAATTTTGGCGATAAAACAAAGCCCGATTTTTCTAAACGTATTGCCCGTCACTCGTAATCACAACGATTCGCTGCTCTCAAACAACTTACACCAAAGTTGAATCATACGAAATGTTTTAACAACTTGCAACACGGAATAACAATTCTCTGAAAATAGTCGCGAACGAAACAATTGTGATCGAATACGTCAGAAAAATCTTGTCTTGAAATGTTCGTTATCGCAAAAGACACCATTTGCTGACTCTGTCATGACCCTATCTATTTCCTCTACTTCCTCCAGATAACCTCGCTCAGGGAGGCCCGGGATCGATTTGTTGAAGTATCTGTTTTCTTGTACCTGTCTTTCCTGGCTGCGGTGTCGTCTGCATTGCATAAGAGGAATGAGCCTCTCTTTCGCATCAAGATACACATAATTATGTCAGTTCTTGTCACAAAGAGTCCAATTGTTCCAGCTTTTTATTTTTTTTTGGCTGAGTAATGTCTGTGGGTGTGTGACTATATTAACAACAAAAAACCTAAAACAATACAATCCACAGTCAAATTTGCATAATTTGACGTTTCTAAATATTTTGCTGTAGCAGCAGTCTTGAGATCTTATAATGAGGTAATTAATCGACACTGTTTTAATGAAGCTTAATATGAAATCCTCTCAGTTTTGTGACTTACAAAACAATATTATGACGTCACTTGTGTTTTTTGAATACACACCGTGTGAAGATCCGTTTGGTCGTTACACTTAAAGTCCCTGCAACCTACAAGTAAATAAATGGACTTAATGTCAATCTGAAAACGAAATACTCTTGTAGTTTATCCAGTTCACTCTTGTTAGAAGTTGTTATTTACGGCTTTGCATTATCCCCGATACACCTTTCGGGAGAAGGAAATTGAATCCGGGGCTTTTCGGTTGCCATTTGATACACAAGTAGTGCACGAGATCACGTGAATCCCATGTGCATAGCCTGCAGATGATTTACAATTTATGTTTGTCGTAGTTTATGAAGATGTTAATTTAATGTCATGAACAAAGTGTTGTGACTTGAGTTTAAGTTTTCAAAAAAACAACAACTGCTACCTTTAGAAAATATTGTTGAATCTATTTATAGATATGAAAACAAAATTGAATGAAAATAGACCTTCATCCACCGCGTATCAATCTAAAAAAGCTCTCAGTCTGAGCGGTCGATTCATCATCCGTCTTGTTTATGCTTTTACACAATCATAACTTTACTGTCAAAAGTGAACCGTCCTGGAACATCACTATGTTCTTTAAATAGCAACAAGTCTGAGTCGAACATTCCTCAAATAACAAGTCTAAATTGAAAAGTCCAGCTAAAATATAAATAAAATATACATGTCATATCAAACATTAGTGTTTTAAATCTAATTCTTCAGTTTGCAATTCCACAATTCTGTAGCAAATATATAAATATATACGTCTGTGTCCTAGTATTGAATATCTGTGCATTTGTAATTCATGCAGCACGATGGTCTACTGGTCTATTTAACTTTTAAAGTATGTGCTTTTGACAATTTCTTTCCCCAAGGCAATCTTCTGAAGGCCACAAATACATATGAAAAATACTAATGGCAAAACTTAACCTGTTTAGTATTCCAGAACAGAAAAGGCAAAAATTATTTTTCCTATTAAAAAACCGACAGAAATAGCCTGACATTTCGTATGTGTTAAATATGAGACAATGGTTTTGTATTTCCAGAATATTTATGTTAAGATCACTTTTTGCAGGTTCAAAAAGCGGCTTTCCATTCTACTGCACACGCACGTTGCTCTGATTGGTCTATGCACCCTCAGCGTGCTGGATGCAGGATGCGTGATTGGTCAGATTATCAGCGACATCCTCATCATGAAAGGTAAACATATACCACAATACAAATGTATTTAGCTGTTGGAATTCCTTTTCTCTCTTATTGTGGCAAATGCTAAGAATTTTTGCTGATTTTTTTCCCCTGGTTGTTAAAATTTGCTTTAGACAGTCTAAAAACAAAAGGCACTCGAAAATTGTTTCTCCTGATTGACTCGAAATACGCATTAACAAGCAACTGTGATAACACTAGGCAAGGAAATAGCTCAACTACTTTATTATTCATAAATGTATTACAAGTTGGTAATAATTCCATCAGGAGTGACATGGTAAGCTCTCAATTTGTCATCGAAGTCGTCTATCCATTGTGTTTAAATCACTCGTCACGCATGATTGGTGACGATAAAGTGGCACCATGTCGGGAAACGACCACGTACCTGTCCCGTGTCCAGCCTTGCATCATAAAATGTGCATTGCAAAAGTACGAGAGTGCTCATTATGAATGCAGCTGATAATATATATTGGCAATTAGTCATAAACTTCGCTGACCATCACTAACCAAATGTCACGACATAATATTGCATCGATAATGTCATTCCATTACATTTCCTTTTTCTAATCCTGATTTTGGATCTTTTATTTGTCTTTTTTTTTTAATTAACTATTGGATTAATATGATTATCCTGTTTCAAATTGTAGCAACTGATAGTTATTATGAATTGTGTGGTATGTATATAACTAGGGATAAAGGGTTGAATTGTGTAGCTCAGTTCAATTAAAACCATAGGGGAAAAATGTGTTGAAAATTTTACTGAAACAATGCTGACTAACATTCCGAGTTCTAGTAATTGAAAACGCACGCTCGTGCAGGTCATACTTAACAATATTGGCCTAATTTGTTGCCTAAAAAATGAAAAATCATGCGATTTTTGTTAGTTATATTTTTTTTTTCAAAATTATTATTATCATATTATTGGCATTTGTTTGATTTATTTTGGTTTTTTGTTGTTTTCTTTAACCACTTTACCCCGCGTCACTTTTTTTTTTAGTATTCCGTCGTCCGTCGTTTGATTTAATTACTATTTTTTACAGTAATTTTTCTTTGAAAGTTATACGTACAAAACACAACTGCACAACGTGACAAACAAATCCAGAAGAAGAAAAACAACCTCCACCTATATATTGTACATGTAACGATAACTCATTTTCAATTGATTTGATTTTTTTGTAACGTCAAGAGTCTGTGTATGACAGAAGAATATTTATTTATTTGTGATTTCTGTATTGATTTTATCAAACGAGTTGAGATGGTGTGTCTGTTCGATCAGTTACGCCTGCCAATACATACATCATTTCAATGAGTTGGATGAAGCGAATATAAAATCACATTATTATAAATGTTCAATTTATCTCGTACTAATTACTTCTGAATTTCCTCCTCTGTCTCTTTCACTTATTTAACTGCACGCAAGGTTACTTCATGGTGTTACTTTGCGCAACAGCTGGTTATACCTTTATCCAACAGGTGTTGGATAAAGGTACGATTTATTCAATGGTAAATATACACCATATGTAGATAACGAACAGTGATCAATCTCGTTAGTCCCAAACATAAAACATAATAAGAGTTCGGCAAACACGGACCCCTAGGAACACCAGAGGTGGGATCAGGTGCCTAGGATGAGTAAGCATCTCCTGTCGACCAGTCACACCCGTCGTAAGCCTGATCAGGTGAACGAAGTAATCAACGCATAAAGAACGGCCTAACAATTGCTACGAAACATGTCAGACAGCATTTTACCCAATGAGATGAAGTAGAAATATTCGTTCTCTAAATATTAAACAAAATATTTTAAGAAAAGATATTGCGCACATTTTACAAAATTTAAAAAAAAAATGTGATGAATCAACAGCATTTCCTTACAGCACATAATACATATACTTACAATCGAAAGAAAAGAAACTTAAATTACAAAATAAATAAATCATTTTGGAGGCCTAAATTAGATCCATACTATAAATACTCAGTAGGTACATATCAAATATGTTTTTCAAGCAAACGTACTTTATTGTTGCACTATAGTAAGTTTGAATTCATAATAGCACACTTAAAATCGAGTAACGATTTTTAAAATATTCTTCTTATAGATGAGCTCCAAGAAAAAACTTTAATGGAAAAGCATGCCAAAGACACCTTGCTTAATCTTTTCCCTGAAAGATTCAACAAGACGACGTATGAAAAGGCCAGTCTAGAGGAGATAATGGTCATAATGAAAGAATGCTTCGATGAACTCAAAAAAGATGGCAAGATCAAGGTGGATAAAGCCTCCTCTTTTCCGCATATCCACAAAACAGATGGCAGAGAGCATCACGTGCACGGCAAGCGGAATCGTCGTGGTGCGGGAGCGAATCACCAGCATTCTTTCAAAGATCAAGAGAAATATATAAACCACCATATTCTGCACGAATTGACGCACGCCTTCCATCTGGGAAGCATGGTCATTTTGACGGTGCTGCTGGTCGAGGTAAGGAGAGAAGTTCATAAAAACATTCTATATTTTGATAAAATACTGGTATAATCACAGATGTATGATACATACATTAAAAACAATGCCATGCGTATCGTTTACCATCACCATTCACACAGAGACTAAGAAAAGGAACACTGCATATTTACTTCGGTCAAATGTGTGTGTGTGTGTGTGTGTGTGCGTGTGTGTGGCACTTATATGTAGCGTTAACCATGCTAATATGTACAACGTGTCCATTTATTTATAAACAATGCTTCGTCAACTGACCTTAATATAAATCATATTAGCCGGAGGAGTGTATTACACAATTTAATAAGGGCAAGCTGAGGCCTCCACCATTTATTGTCAAAATGCGCTCCTCGTCAACGGCCCATGTGCGACTCGTCACGGTTCAGAAAATCGCAGTGCATTTGGAACGCAACCTTACACACAAGTACAAAAATCATAAAAAAAAGGAATTCCTTGCGATTTCGACGTTGAATAAACGCTAAACAAAGAGAAAAACCCCACTGCCATTGTTATTTTTTGTCAGAAAAATTAACTTGGTATTTTGAACAATATTTGTATAGATGATTTATTTTTTTTTACAATTGTGAATTCTTTCAGTTTCTCCATCTTATTAATTTATTTTTAAAACATCAGCTGGTTTATATGTAAATGAGGTCTTCCTACAGTTTATTTGAACTCTGAAATAAATGTAAAAATATACAAATATTATGTGCTCTGATTTATTTTTTTACAAAAAGCACGATATCACCACATGTCTTTACACATTGTGCAATTCATTAAACTATACAATATTCTAGTAACACATATATTAACACAATATATGGTAAACTGAAAAAACACGTGATACGTTATATTGCAATCTTAATGTGAAATAAACTGTTTTAAAAGCAGATCATCACTAAATATAACATTCCAAAAGGTTTTCAAGTCGTTTTCTATTTTTATTACTGTAAATATAAAGTAATTCGAACACCCTAGTTTTGATACCGCTCACTAATTTGGTAGCGTATTACGTTCTCGTGCTGGTACACGGTGTATCCCGTGCTGGTACACGGTGTCGCGGACTTTATTACCGCGTGGACTTGTCCGGTTGTAAAGTGACCTCAAAACGGCAAACTGCTTATACACACACATACAAGCAGGCAATTAATTACACCCTAGGCTTGATGTATGGGCCCGTGCCGATATGTAATTTGTACAGAATATTTCACTTACCTCGCACACGAGGAACAACTTCTGATTCATACAATCATTTTTGTGTTTTGATAAAAAAAAAACCCAAAAACAATAAACAATAAATACAAGTTTTCGTTTATGGCGCATGGTTCCAATGACACATGTAATTTATGTTTTTCCGTTTATTTTCCAGACTAAATTAAAGATTTTAGCCATGGGAAAGAAGTTCTTGAATCACAAGATAGAGGTAATGATTTGTCTCGTGCAATCACTGTTTTCCAGAAACCATCGAATGGTTAATAAGAAAAAACAATGAATCATGCAGTAACCATAAGGTTTGAATATAAAGATGAAATGTTTCACCTTTTGTTTTACTCACACATTAAAATTGTTGTCAGGTTTTCGATGCTTTCGTGATCACTGTGTCTTGGGCTCTGGATATAGCTTTCTGGGAGGGACTGTGGGCACACCCCGAACAGGAAGCGGCCAATATCATGATCTTCATTCTACCCTGGAGGGTTATAAGGATCGTCAACAGTGAGTTATTACAGACAATACCACTGTACAATAAGCAAAAGTGCCTTTTAAATATCAAATATATGCATGTATAATATACATATTATGTATACATATAATTATATAATGTTATTTTATTCCCAGGTTTTGTCATGGTTATACAAGAAAAAGACCAAGTGCAATTGAAAATCGTCAAGCAACAGTACCGTGGTTCTGTAAAGAGAGCCAGCGACATGAAAATGAAAGTGGAGTTATACAGGGTAAGCTCTTTGCTCATCTTTTCAGGAAATGTTACGACACATATTTCTTTTTTCGAACCACTTGCACCTCGTAAATTTCACGTTGACTCAGTAAATGAAATGAGTTCATTCAAGTCCTCAGTATGACGTGACAAGCATTGCCAGCGGACGTGGTATACATTAAACACAAAATGAAATCAGTAATTAGACGTAGGGCGTTGTCTAGACAGTTCAAAAAAGGGAGATACTCTTCAAAATGATTTCAAAGGAGGTTTACATCTTGGTCGATACAGTATCAGGAGCTTTCAGTCGTGCGATATGGAAATTTTCAGACATAATATCTCGTATATCATATTCACAATTTTATGTTGACAATACCCTAATCACAACACAAGTTTCCGATCAACAAAATTCTCCTAAACTTCATCCAAATGTAGAATAATTACGTATCGATGTTCTCGATACGTGACACGAGGTTGCGCATGTCTCTAAACGTCGAAATCCGCATGTACGACATGGATTAATTAATGCGTAAAAATGTCCAATTGTCTGAGTTCTAGGGATGTTATTGGACTTACTTGAATACATTACCTGGATAAACGCAAAGATTCTCACCTGTAAACGCATCAAAAGATGTACAAAAACACTCGTTTGTTTCCAGAACAGTGGTCAGAAAGAGTAATTTCTCGTTTGTATTTTTATCGTTGATCACAGAGCGTTGTCAATCAAACTTTTTCCGTGGTAACTTTTTTTTTGGCCTTCTTTGTCCAGCATGCGAAAATAGACTTGCATTCCATTTATAGACAATATTTCGGGAAGTAAATGAAACAATATTTATCTCTTTATAAAGACTTAATAACATCTTTACTCGTTTATTTTGTAGATTGAATTGCGCCATCTACAGAGTTTGTGCCGAAGACGTGGCGCTACAGAAAAAGAAATCCAAAGTTGTGCCCCAGAAGGTACACACATACCTTAATAATTCTAGATAGGCTATGTGATCCGCCTCAATTTTTATGACAAATTGATAATCATTAATTTCTCTATTTTCTGATAAATGATAATAAAAATAGCAAAAAGAAACAAATTAAAAAGAAACAAACAGATGCACATGCACTGTAATAATCATTCATGATATCAAGTGTAATGGGTCTTTTAATCAGAATATGAAAGCTAATTCGGAAATGTTAAATTTCAGGCAAGAGGAGAAGAAGTAGTTTATTACCGGTGTTAACACGATTAGCCTCAGTGGGACTCCTTGGCTCAGTCAGCAGTAGTGCCGATCTCACCAAGGAGGCGGCGTCCAACGATACCTCTGACGAAGAGGATTCTGCCGTCGAAATTACCAGCCGTCCAAATAGTAACTATAGCAACTACAGTAGTGACTGTTTAAGTCTGGCTAGAACAGTGTCTACTGCTAGTAGCGTGTCAGCCTTCCCAGCAAGCACTAGTCTGGAAAACCTGGTGCATGATAATCTTGCTTATGTTGATGAGAAACCCCCGAATTACAAGGAAGTATCCGAGGAAATAAAAAGCGATGATGTAAGAAACATGTTTTTATTGGAATTTATTATTTGATAGATTCATGATACTGGAAGATCGTTATAATAAAAATTATTTACTAGTATTCAATAATAGCTTTAAGCTTAAATGAGGCAATATTGGCATTATTATTATTCTCTAATACTATTATCCAAATGTACTCATTTTTATTGTATTATTTCATGTTAAGAAAAATCTACATCAGTTTTAAACATATATCTAATCACATTTCACTCACTTTGTTTTATAATGAGCATTATCAAACATTGAGAATCATTCATTTCATCTTTCAGGACTTTCATACCAAGCTGTGATTCATTTACATATAATCTGAGGACTTTTGTTGAAAAAACGAGTGTGTGAATAAAACATCACTCGCGCAACTCGATCCCACTGTCGCTGTGTCTGCATACGACAACTGCCGACGAGGGCAACATATACGTGATATTACCCGCACCTCCTTTTATGTTGACGGTGGAGAGAAGAGAACTTGTCCAGTGCTGTGGTGTTTTGTACTTGTACCTTGTGGTCACCTGTCAACCTAACAGTTGAAATTCACAGATAAAATATCAAAGTCGTCAGAAAGAAACCTACGCAACAGAGACGACAAAACCGTGTGCTTGGAATAGTACCTTTGTTCCTTTGTTAGGGTTTTAACCTATTGGTAGACTTTTTTGAGAGAATGGAATTAGCAGTATTACTTTTATGCATCATTTTTATTTCTTTGGTATGATTTGACTTTTAACGGTGCAACAGAATGTTTAGAAGTTGAAGCTACAGATGAAATTGAAATTGTTGAAGTCTGTTAGCAGGGATTTGAAATTAGTTATATTGTTTTTCAGGACGTTTATGAAAAGAACTGGATTATCAAATTTCGTGTTCTTTGTTTTCTAATCGATGTGAAGCTGTGATAATCTATTACTGAACTAGATTCAGTGTTGTTGGTTTTCTTTTTTTACCCGTGATGCACTATTGAATTTGGAGAACATTATTTTGTCACATGGCTATGAATGTTGTTCAAATGGCTTCATATTTTCCCAGTGCACTGTAGATACATTATTCACTGTCTCAATGGTTATGATACTGTGTACATACGTACCTGTATTCCGTTCCTATCAATTCATTATGTTTTGTTATC
This sequence comes from Ostrea lurida, assembly GCA_903981925.1. Lineage (NCBI taxonomy): Eukaryota > Metazoa > Mollusca > Bivalvia > Ostreida > Ostreidae > Ostrea > Ostrea lurida. Next base: position 74,413 of record CAJDSM010000024.1, read on the forward strand.
TTTAGAGTTTATTGTTTTCAAACAGTTTTAGATATTCTGTACAACAAACAGTAGTAAACGGAAAATAAAACTAAACATCTTCCTTCCTGTGAAAGTTTGTATCGTTGATTATATTTTAATTTCATCAGTACTTCGTAATTGTTTCCCGTATGTTTTAAAAAACAGTGCTATCATATTGTGTGGATGATCTTTTGCATTGTTAGAAAGTGTGATGTTTCATTTCATTGATATCATTTTTATAATTTTTGTGTTCAAATTATTTATATTCAGATTCTGAATAAAATCAAACTTTGTAAAATTAACAATGTTGCATGTTTTATCTGTTGTAAATACCTCTTTCGTCCCACGGTAATTAATAATCTTTGTAGGAACTATAAAAATTCATGTCTACCCCCAGGGCATATAGCCTTATATTTCCCCGGTCCGGGCAGATTTTGAACACTATGGTGATAAATTATATGCAACGAAATGTCACGAGACGAACACAATGCGCAAGATATTTGTGTACCACACACAGATGAAGTTATAGTCCCTGAAACTGTCCAAAAGGTGAACGAACGCCGGGGAGCGGACGGTGTGTGAACACAACGTGGTGTAGGGAGAGCTAGAACGGTGGACAATGCGCTGGACGTATCATCTGTATAAAGGAAATCGGAAACCAAATAAGTTTAATTTTTTTCATTGATTGGCGTTGTTGGTCGTGACATTACAAAAGCAGCAATAGGCCGCCAAGCAGGACGGACTTAACAATCAAACAACAGCAGCATACAAAATATTTAAAAGCATAAATGTTTGCCATTCCGGGTTGACTACAAATGACTATTTACCTTAAATATGTTTAACTATTTTAAAAGATGTTAACTTTCAAACTTCACATACAGCAGCAGCAAGCAACATTATAAAATCAAGCATCATTTGTTTGTATCGGGGTATCCCGCGAACATTGCATCAAAATATTTACACTTCTAAAATGTCAATAAACTCTTGCACAGTTCAATATTTTGCAATCATACAATCATATTGATTAAACATACAGTCAGCAGCACACACTTTGACACATCAGTTGAATGGATGGGCGCCAATGCTTGCCACCAAAACCAGTCTGCTTTGGACCTGGAGTTCCTTTTAGAGTGTACGTCATGACGGGATGCTACTCCAATTGTAGCCTGGACAGAAGCAGTAGTCCTCTTGACCTGAAAATGCAGGAATCCCACAGCACTATCTTTCCAGCCTTATAACATTAACCTTAGTTAAAGGAAGGGAGGGATGGGGTTTTAAATCAAAAATGTCAGATTGTGGTTAATTTCTAAAATATGATACAGCCCCCAAAAACGTGCATGTAGAAAAGGATGTATACCGAATCCGATTGACAAGACCGAGCACGAGCAAAATGCCAATAGCAGTTTCCTCATACGATAAAGGCATCTACATCATATTTATATAGATGCTATTATTTTGCCTATTCCAGAATAAATATACTTTTTTAAATAGCATGTAAAACGCACAGTGAGCGGACGGGAAACGGTAGACTAGAACGTTGAAGGGATATTAGAAGTAGTCTTTTTTTAAATAGCGTCTTCTGTTACATGTATATTGATAACAATATCTAAATCCCGATTACATGTTGTATCCCCTTTGCGAAACCTTGTAGTCTCGTTTGTGTACTGCAGTGCTTGTTTAAGCAGAAAAATAAAAACATTGTGTTTTCCTTCGATGAAAATTTCGAAGCCCGTTGCAAAAATAAATTTCAGGACACATTAAATACCATTTTATCCACAGTTCAGCAAATATGTGAACGATAAAGGAAATAGTGGACGACCTTGCGATATACCCTGACTGATGGTCATTTCGTCTGTGACAAATCATCATGATTACTAAAGATCAATGCAAATCATCATAGATACATTACATTTACTAAGTATAAATCATTTTGATGATAATCGTATTTATACAAATTAATATCATACCATATTTCAATATTCTATTAATATTCAAAAGATGTTAGAAAATTTCGTTTCAATTTAGATATGATTTATATTGCAATTTCCTTTTTAGATGTAAGTTTGACATTCAGCTTAGATTTATCGAATCATTTTAATCAAGAAGAACTTGATACTCTTTAATTCTGGGATCTGTTACTTAACAGCTTGATGATAATTCATTCGCTTGCAATTTATTTACATAATTTACCAGCCATTTTAGGTACTAAATAACATTATACAGACATTCATTACATTTGCAAACTGATATTAATTTTACCACTGTCTCAACCCAGACAAATGTATAACCACTCTAATCATAAATGTATAAATACAATTCTTCTTATTTCCTGCTTGTTTTTGATTGGCCACGTTGTTCAGAACTTTGACCTCAGTAAAATGTACAAAATCTGTTCTGTAACAAGAGACAATTAAAAGATCGAAGACTCGTGAACATAGTCACGTGTACAATATCATTGTTATCATTATTTAAATTTCATTACTGAAAGACTTTTTTATTGTCATAATTAGTTTTTTTCCAAACTTTTAGGCTTTAAGCATCGCTGATGAGAAATTATTTTCGAAATGTGTCACATGCGGTGCACGAAAATTAGTATCACATATTTTCATTCATACTTGGTAACTAAGCACGAAGCATGATAAATTGTTTTACTATTGTACGTCACAAATGATATATACCTATTGGTAATTGCATTTTTTGTAGATGACCGCATATACATGTAAATATACTATTCGTCCTTGTCAGTGTATTGGGTTTTACGTCAAAATCAGTGATGTTTCGTAATGATTATATATTTTATGAGCCATGATATTTTAAGAATATGCCATTTATCTAACCAGGATGACACTTGATTGCAAAACTAGTTTTAGTGTGTTACCGTACTTACTGTATTTTTTTTTTTTTTTTTTTTTTTTAAGTTTTTTAACCTTTTTAAGTGTTCCAATATTAAGAAAACTATAAAGGTCAATAAGAATCATAATTTCTCATTTTCTTCTTCTCGAAATATTTCACCAACATATGCAGAATCAATGAAACGTTTTAGAGATTAAATAATGCTTAGACAGAAATAATAGTTTTAAGTACAGTGTATGTGATACTAATTGTCTTTCACATCATCAATTCTGAGATCAGACGGGAAGGCGTGAAGTTCAGATGGGGAGTGAATGCTACTTTATTTATATCAATGTTGCACAAATAGAGAAAATGTTACGTAATTTTAGTCATTTTATGCTGACCTTTATACGCATATAGCCTCCTGTGGTTTATAGATTGTACGCATGCAATAAACATTAAAAACATTAAAACTAAAATTAACCGGTAGGGCGTTGTTTTAAAATGTAAATTTTGGCCACTTTTTTTTTTATCACTGTCGTTAGGTCGATAGCTGTCTGCCGTGTTTTATACTGATTTTGATTACGGATTACCCTGTCTACCTGATGGGACTCACGGCGCGTGTGGCCGGTTAACAGGGGTGTTTACTCCTTCTAGACATCCCACGTCTGGTACGTTCAGGGGCGCGTCTTTGCCAACTCTTAATTTCGTATTCTTTATAGGATTGTGAAATTATTCGCTTCCATTATGTTCACTTTTCATTTTCACGATTTTTAAAATTATTTTATCATTTCTATTTGTTTTTAAGAACTGTTTGAGAAACTAATATAATTGCTTTTCATCTTTAAAGTGATATGAACACATTATGGGATAAGTTTTATATTTGCATTTTCAATGTTTAAAATGCTTAACCAAGCTATTTCTAGTGGTCAGCAAAAATGTCAGTGTCAGGTGTTGAGTTACAACTAAGATACAGCGCTCACAATTCTTTGTATATTCAATATATTACGTAATCAAAAGCATGACACGATATTATTTACATAGCAAAGAATTATAAGTGCTGTATCTCACCTTTAGCTCAACAAATGACATCCAAATTTTTGCTGACCATTAGAAATACCCTTGTTAGGCATTGTAAACATTAAAAATGGAAATCTAAAATGAACATTTTTAGCTCGAAACGTGTCCATGCCCCTTTAAAAAAAATACCAATCGAACTTGTTATAGACACCCACCCCCCACCCCAAAAAAATCGAATCAAAACTAAGATCTTCTAAAGCGGAGCATGAAAAACGTCATTTTCAAGACTACTACTACTGCATGGCATGCCAACATTTTCAATGGTCGAAAATGGTTTGTTCACTTAATGAAACAAGAGATATATCCGGAACACGAAGTTTTGTTGCAGGAGGGAGCGATCACAAAAACGGGGTAAACAGGACTATTTAAAACACGATCATCCTCGGCCAGACGAAGTCATATGAACCTTCTCGGCCCAATCAATTCTGTTTTAACTATACCTAATTATAGTTATAACTGAAGGCGTATAAATTGAAATCTTGTTTGTATCCATGAAATTCAATTAGACAAGATGTTGTTAATTATATTTGGCGCTTCATCATATGAAAAAGTGAAGATGATAAACGTGAACAATCTCAAGCAGTAATTCCAAGCGGTGGTTCTTCTGCGGATGATTATCATCAAATCTTTATCGCTACTATAGGTCATTATTTCTAGCAACAATTTAAAATTCGTGTTCCACCCCTTCGGATATATATCTCTTGTTTCACTAAGTGAACAA
>CAJDSM010000025.1:27407-54129 GCA_903981925.1 Ostrea lurida
AAGGATCAACACCTACATCGGTTAGCTTGATGAGCTATACAAGAATAAAGAAAACAGAAGGTAGAAGAATTTTCAAGTTTGGAGAGGGCATTCAGATCGGAGAGAGAACATGCAATTCCAGCTCCTATAGCCGAGCGAGGTGTTACAATAACATCTGAAATTGTTAATTCAGGCATTCCTGGTATGAAAATTGCTGGTGTGAAGCTTTTGTGAATTAATGTCCGGGAAAAGTCCAATTAAGGTTCATTGTTTTCACTAGAATCTCTACTGTGTCATCTTGTATGTTCAAATTGTGTTGACATAAATAAAGCAGAAATGATACCAGTTGAGGAAGTTTCCTCATTCAGGATTCATTGATGAGATGGGACCTAAAAAGATAATCAGCTCTCCTAAAATTGCAACGATAATTTGATCACTCACGAAAAAAAACCCGACTTGTAACACTTTTGAAGGATGCAGGGGCTTGGCGGGACAACTTAAACTAGAATACTGAAAATATTCAGCAAAGATGTGATGTGTGCAAGACCTATGCAAGAACACCATCCCAGCATATTGTTTCTTTTCTAGTGGCATCCATCTTTAATGAAAAATTTGCCATGGACCTGAAGTACTGGAGAGGAAAGTGAATCTTACATGTGATTGATATGTGGTCTAGGTACAGAGTCTATTTTTATCCAGAGGAAAAAGACAACTGATTTTATCGATAAAATCATGCCTCACTAGATAGGAATATCTAGTGCCGTAGGGACAATTTCTGACAGTTCAACTCAAAAGAAACTTGAGAAGTGTCATCTATTTTTAATGTCAAGGTACATACATCTGCAGGTGAAAGTCCATTTCAGAACGGTTTGTGTGAAAGAGTACAATCAGTTAGTGACATGATGTTAAAATGTGAGTGAGTAAAGCTTGTTCTGAGCAAACACAGCAAGGAATATGTGGCAGATATGGAATGGTTTTAGTGGTCATCAGTTGGATGAAATCCTACCCCCCCCCTTCATATAAGAATGAGGCGAGCATTGTTGAACAAAGTGAAAGCACCTGCACAATTCTATGAATACATGTATAGTGGTATGACATACTACAAGCGCGTGTGCAGAGGTAGATGGCTTAAAACAGGCAAAGTTGTGTTTTAAGATGGCAATAGTGTTTTATATGTCAAAATGGAGTTTCCCATCAGATTACAAAAGCTATCAGAAGACTTTATACAAACAGAAGACAAAGTTACAGATACTGAAAAGGCCAGAATACAAACAACCAACAAAAACAAAGATTGCTGTTTCGTTCTGAATACCTGATGGAAAGCAAAATAAACCAGAGTCTATTTTCCCTACCACAGAGCAATATTGCACTGAAATTACACGACAGCATACAATACAAGATGGGTTCAAAGGATCATACGTGGATAAAAGCAACAACCCTTGATATGGCAAGCAAAGCTATGGGAAATAACAGAAAAGTAAAGAAGAAAAGCAGACCTAGGCAGGTTCCCTTGGGAAGGAATCGGTCAAAATGATGAAATTGTGTATTCTGCAACATTTGAAAATATACGTTGTGATAATATAGCCCTAACAAAATAAAATGAACCACAAAAACTCTATACTCGTAGCACGTACACTGAAGTTGGACAGAATAGATTATCAAGAAGACGAGTTATCACTTCTAAAGGACACGCAAGAGCAAGACTTGTAACTTGTGGATTTATGGAAGAATTTTGTATTCTTAGAGACAAATCAACAGATGGAAAAGGTGGTCTCAAGATTTTTTTTTTACCATCACAGCAAGTAAATTCTGGGATGTCAAAAGCTGACATAAAGTCAGCCGTCTTTCATCTAATACACATTTGAAAAGATATTTATCTTCAACCTCCAAACAAAAGCATCACACCTGCTTGAATGATCTGGAAATTGGAACACTGCTTATATGGACTAAGGATGATGTGAGACAGCTTTATTTAAGTGTCAAAGAACTTCACAAACTTGATTTTGAGCAATGCAGTGTGTGGATCCAGCTGTCATCTGTTATAGAATATCAAGGATAGAATCGTCTGCTCTCTTGTTGATGATTTTCTCCATGGTGGGGATGTTTTTGAGACAGATCTGCAAGTTTCTCGAGATATTTTCTGCTGGAATAATATCTGGATGCCAATTTCAGTACACCGGTTTCTACATAAAACAAGATCAAGAAGGGGTGGTGGTGGATCACAAATTATATGGAAAACTATCAAAGTGTAGAGATTGACCCTCAGAGAGCAATTCAGAAGAAAACTCGGCTGAATAGTAAAGAACACACAGCAAAGAGACAGATCAACAGCTCAGTGCAAGGGTGAAGACCAGATCTTGTATTAGAAATGATGGATATCACCACGCTGAAACGTGGAACCATAACATATTTAATAAAAGCAAAAAAAAAAAAAAAAAAAAAACATTAGCAGGCTTAAAGACTTTAAAAGTGTTTTGAGATTCACAGAATTTGGCCTCACTTCTTTAAAGATCATTGCATGTACTGATACATCTCTAGGAACTCTTCACGGAGTAGGAAATATCCAATGAATCACTCTCTGGATTATGGAAAAACAAGAAAAGTGTTGTCCCCTTTTATGACAGACTAAAAAGATACAAAGAGTTGTCAACTCTACTCTAACAGAAAAGGCTCTTAGCTTTAAGATTCTGTGCATTCTATCAAAATAGTGGAAGACCAGAAACTTAGAATTGATATTGCAGCTTTGACAGAATCATTCACCAAAGGAGACGTGTGTGGAAAATTCAGTACACTGGTAAAAAGAATTGTAGCAATCCATTCTTATTCAACATTCCATCTCAGTAAACAAATTGAAGTCATAATAATGTTTATGGTTTTTTCTTCAATTTATTCGTTTTACAAATCACATAATTGAATTTGATATTTCAATTTCCAAGCACAGTAATGATGATACCACATCTAAACGTCCTATCTCCGTTCATCATTTTATGATTTGGGAATAGTGAAAATCATCTGCAACATTTCAACAAGAAATAAAAATATAAAAAAACCAAAAGGGATCTTACTCCTTCAACCTTTAGAGTAATCGTATTAAGGAGGAGAAATTCAGTATTTTCAATATCTGAACACAGATCTATTCATCAAAAGTACATGAAAAATTACAGATGTTTATGGTGAACAATTAAACGCCAAGGTGATACGTGTGGCATATGGATGAATTCATTTTTTATTTTCTTATGAAGAAACATTAAAAAACATATTATGCTTAGCATATTCATAGAATATATATACAACAAATATACATATTTATTAGATTTTTCCATTATTTGGTAATGTCAATACAATTAACGCCTGAAAGAAAAATTGCCTTTTCATTCTTTAATCTTAAATAAACTGATTAATATTTTTTTAAACAAAATAATGTTTTATTTTTCAAATTAGACAAAATCAGAATAAGCCACTGGAGTAAAGATTTTTATATCTATATTTGACAACATCTTTTGAATTAGGGCTATATATGAATATGACTTGGATGTTAATGCCAATGAACAAAAAAATTCCCCCCATAAATCATCATAGTCTGCATAAGCACAGCATGATATTTACCTGAAGAGAAAACACAAATGCCCTGATGGAACATATATATCACTTGGTTTGTTTTTTAATCTATTCAATGTTTCAGCTTTTATAATGCATGTTAAAATAACAAACCAATGGTCCATTACATTTAACACTGCATTAAATATAAGGCATAAGCGGTATAATTCATTTGTATATATATACATATATATATGACATAGTTTTTATACTGACAAAAATCGTCACCTCTGACAATATCCTGACCTAGATGAATGTACTGCATAAAATCTGTCTTTCATCCTGATATACAATTATTTAAAAAAGAAAACACAATTGCATTGAATCATAGCAAAATCATATTCGATCGGCAATGTTAAATGTATAGTTTAATACAAATAAAAATACCTTATTCTAAAAATATAAAAAATTGTAATTTGCTAATATTATCATAAAAATCAGCTGTAAACATAGACTAGATATATAGCTAAATCAACACAAATTAGAACTAAAAATCAAAATCGCAAAAGGCGAGCCAACTTATATGATAAAGAATTACAAATCATATTTCATTGGTAAACTGGTTATGAATTTTGGCTCTTTCTAAACACGATGTTAATGTTATAGTCAAAGAACAAAAGAAAAAAAAGGCTTGTGGCTCAGGTGACTAACAAGAACAACAAAAATAAACTCCCAAAATATCTCGACATACCTCTACAATATCAAAGACACAGGTAAATTATATCTGATCTGATGGAGTATATATACTCCGGCTGAAATAATATTTCATGAAAGGGAGTATGGTTGTTACACTTAATAAGTATCATAAATCACCTCAAGTAAAACAGTATTTGGCATACAATGCAAAACGATGAAGTATTAGCAGATAAAGACAGGTTAGATAGATTGTAGATAGTGCAGAACAGGTAATACACAATCGTGGCTTTCCATTGAAAAACACTACCCTTGTTGGATGCACATAATCAGTATTTTTCTAATGTTATTCAGGTTATTCGAATGTAAAATCAACCACTGTTTGCTTGTCCTATTTCCCAGTATAAACAAATGATGTCCTGAATTATGTTCGTGGGCTTAAATCTATCAGAGATCCTCAAACTTACAATAAACTGTGAGGTTAATATCACAATTTTCTAATTTGATCCCAGAATAACGGGAAGTACTTCATAATTTGAACCCTCCTGGAACTTTCTGACCCGGTGGAATGACAGACGGACAGACAGGGTGAAACTTGAATACTCCTATAACACTATTGGTTGTGAGCACACAAAACTCTCCCGCAAGTCTACCATTTCACTTTGCAAAAAAAAAAAAACAGTGAATGTGAAACTTTTCCCAGTGACAACTTGATCATTCACGACAGGAATGATTTTGCGATATCATCTTCAATGTTGGCTTGATGACTCATTGAATACGATGCTGTCATAAGTTCCCTGCCGGGTGAGTAAGATAGAGATGCTTGGTATCGTTCTCTGTCTTCCGGTTGACTTGGTCCCCAGCTACTCAATGGGGTCGTTAATTTCTTCCACCTCTACAATAGCACGAAATGAGACATGTCAAATGAAAGTACTTTTTTCAGTCAAAGTAATATTTTGGAGAAGCATACTACATCATCAAAATGGCTAACTTCCTTGTAAATCATGAACAAAAATGTAAATATCAGCAATATTTGTCTATTCATATCAGTTAAGATTTAATTGCCAGTAGGTTATAACAGCTCAGTAGGTTAGCATTTTAACTGCAGAACTGTAGATTGCTGGTTCGTGTCCAGCAGGGGTTTTCAAATTTTTCACATTACTTTCTACTAAAACTGCATATTTTGACAAAATAAAGTAAATTTGAAAATATTAAATTTCAACATATTGTTAAAAATATCCTCCACTTTTCATCCACATCAAATTTCTGTGATGTAGCATTCTTCCTCAACATAAAATTTTTCATACATAATTTGAATACACGAACAGGGACATCTTCCATTGGTGTAACCCTTACTGAGATCATTTATACACAATCTATCAATGAACAATATTTGAGCTGGAGCAATTTACAATTTACAAAATTTCGAGCAAAATAGCAAAGAAAAAAATCCAATCAATCTCATGTACTTTTTTTTCTTACCTCTCTAAATGTTCCTTTGGAACGCATCAGTGATTGAATGGCAATGATTGGGATTGGAATCATGGATGCGACTCCTAGACACCATCCAAAGCCCACCGCCCACGATGGGTAGTCCTTTCCATCGTATTTAACAGGTCCCAAGGTAATCACGCTGAATAACCAGATGCCCTGTTCACAAATGAAAAACAATCATTCATTCATTTTCACTTACAACAGTTTTAATACATGTACAAAGAATATATAATTTCCAATATTCTTAAACCATAACTATCCAATACCGTATAACGGGGTTTTTTTGCGTATCACAAATTTTGCGAATCTGCCCCAAAACACTGCTATTTTTTATTAGCGTGTTCCTTTGTTTGCGATTCTTGGTATTATCTGAGAAATTCAAATAATGAAAATGAAAAACAAAATTTATGCGAATTCAATTGTTTGCGATTCAAAAATACTCGCAAATAAAGCGAAAATTAGATTATCGCGAAAAAAAACCGTTATACGGTAGTTACTTTTATTTCATATTCAAAGAATACTAGAACACTGACAAAGTCATCAATGGCCCCACTGAGGCAAATGTTTTAACAACTGTTCAAAATAGCGAGGTGCTGGCAAAATATGTTATATATATTACCAAGATTATGATCGGTGTCACAAATCTCCACATGTAGTGCCAAATTGCATGAGGTTTGCGTCCCAGCATTAACTCTATGTCTTTGTAAAATCGATCCGTGCCTGTAACATATCCGTTAAATTTTAAGATACCTTGTAAAAAACAGCATGATAATAAGTTTCTCAACATGAATTTGAACTCCCAATTGCAAATCTTTTGAAAAGGGAAAGATAAAAAGTATATTTTAAATAAACAATACAGTTCTACACATCAATTAATGTGCAATACAGAAAGGATACTATCAGTTAGCACTTTTCAAAAATATATATGTAGGGATAGATAATTTCATATGAGTAATATAAATATATGTGTACCATATATCCATGCAATAGCCAAACATTCCGTCAAAGAAATCAGCATTAAGGAGAAACTAGCACAGTACCAATCCATTATCTGAAGAACGTAGATACCACCCTGAAATAGTCCCAAGTGTGAGTTATTTACCTTCAACAAAAGTATCTGTTCTATGTTGTAATTCATTATTTACCTTCAACAAAAGTATCGTTTCTATGTTGTAATTCATACAAAAGTATCTGTTCTATGTTGTATTTCATACAAAAGTATCTGTTTCTATGTTGTAATTCATACAAAAGTATCTGTTCTATGTTGTATTTCATACAAAAGTATCTGTTCTATGTTGTTATTTCATACAAAAGTATCTTGTTCTATGTTGTAATTCATACAAAAGTTATATGTTCTGTGTTGTAATTCATACAAAAGTATCTGTTCTATGTTGTAATTCATACAAAAGTATCTGTTCTGTGTTGTAATTCATACAAAAGTATAGTTCTGTGTTTGTAATTCATACAAAAATATCTGTTCTATGTTGTATTTCATACAAAAGTATATGTTCTATGTTGTAATTCATACAAAAGTATCTGTTCTATGTTGTATTTCATACAAAAATACTATCTGTTCTATGTTGTAATTCATACAATAGTTTTCTGTTCTATGTTGTATTTCATACAAAAGTATCTGTTCTATGTTGTATTTCATACAAAAGTATCTGTTTCTATTTGTATTTCATACAAAAGTATCTGTTCTGTGTTGTTTAATTCATACAAAAGTATCTGTTCTGTGTTGTAATTCATACTGTTGCTGATCATGCCTGTGACATTACAACATGTAGATAAACGAATCCTTCTCAGCCAATGGCACTCACCTGGGTAATGCAAGGAAGGCCCATCAAAAATTCCAGTACACAGACTATAACTGAAATCAGCGTTCTTTTGTTCCGTAGTAATTTTGGATATTCGTCCAGAAATGCTGATATGCAGGTTTCAACCATACCAAACTAGATAAAATATCAGAAAACGTTAGAAAAAAATTCCTTTACAGACTCTACCTTAACCGTCTGCTACAATCACGTGAACTTTACATACTATAAATGTCAAACAAACAAAAATATATCAATATATTCATGATTGCTTCACTCTTGTCTTTTGAAACCAATGTCTAATTCATCAAAATTGTTGCTTTACATTAACGACAAATGAATACAATTTACCGCATGGAACATAATTTATGCCCATGATTTCTCAATGGAAAATTCATACATAATTGGATACATATACATGGATATGGATGGGTATTATATTTCAAGTTTTAAACGAAAAAGAATAAGTTGATCTCACACAGTCAAAATAATAGATAAAAAGCAGTTAAATTTGCAGTTTCAAAATATATTCAATGAATATTTTTTGAAACTGCAAATTTACCTGCTTTTTATCTATTATATATATAAATCTCTATATTTTTCTTTGTATCACATGTCAATGTATTGTGATAAGAATATATAAAACGAAGGGAAGCAATCATAACAACTCAAAAAACATACTATGAATTAATAATTTCTTATAACCAATCAATGTGATGCGCAATAAATTCTATCATTAGAATGATACGTATGAGTTTCTGTTTATCTATGAGGGGGGGTAGGGAAAATTTGGTTTAAGCATTGCCAGTATTCACGATTAACATTGGCCATCTTTGTTGGTGTGTCGGGTTTATTGGTTATATATATGAAAGCATACTTATTTACATGGATGCTACCTTAAAATGAAAATATAGACATTAAAAAAAGAACTAAAATAAGTCTTAAAAAAAAGGGGTGAAGATATATCATTGACATTGTTTGTTAATGGAGCATGCTGATGAATGTAAACGTTCCTTCTGTACCTATATATTAAATCAGTTCATTTGTGAAACGTCACGACCTTAAAGTATTTCAAGGAGAGCACCATAAAAATCAAATGAATATTTTCACCCCATTTATGTTTTTCGTATAATATTTCCATTTAATACATATATCTCTGTTTCTATCACAAAATGGACAGATAAAAACCTATGTGACTTTTTTTCAGCCTGGCGATGCCTGATCGAGGCCCACGTGGCTCCTGTAACGTGCCCACCATACCTGTCTCAATGAAGGAAATCAAATCATGTAACACATAAGCTAAGACATTCCTAAGTTTCTCTGTTTCTGATTACAAACAATCCTTCGTGTTCTTTGTATTTTTAGTATGTCTGTGAGTTTGACTGAGCCCATGCTATCTATGTAATCCGAGAAAATCGTCTCTCGTCATGTGACGCTCTGCCCTCCTACCGTGTATTCATAGAAAGTCTTATAAATTCATCAGTATTCGATTGTGACACCACTTTCAACAAATGAATTGGGTTGTTGATGGCTACAGTACTTTAGCTGACACATAAAAAACGGATCGTGACAGATTAGGGGTTATGGCGTTCGCTCGTTCTGGAGGTCCAGAGTCCAAAATTTTGAACCGACTGACGTGTCAAATCTAGGATGATTTAAAAAAGTCGGGTCAAATCTAGCTAAGGACAATTAAAATAGACAGTAACTGTTGTTTTGTCAATCGTTCGACAGCAGCCCCGAAAGTCTCGGGTCTTTTTTAAACATAAAACCAAGAGACTCCGCGTCATGGTAGGTAACTAGGCTTTGGTTTAATAACTGCATACGTCAATATTAGTTTTACTACACCTAAAGCTAGTCTTACGGAACGAAAAATTCCTCAATACGACGTGAAACAACAATTAAACAAAAATATTTGATTTTTAAAGTTCCAACGCTGTTCTGTAAGATTAATCAGACGACTTTACAGGTCACTAATTAATCTTTATCCTCAAACTTAGTCAACGTACGATCAATAGATCTTTCGACCATACTTCTTTATGAGCATCGAGTAATAAATATTTTATGAAGCTGCGAGAAAAAATTCATGAGCATTGAACGACGGGTAAAAAAAAGAGAAGGGACCATGCATTTTACTGAAGATAGGCGACGTTGTGTGATTGTTTTTCTCGGTCTGTTTAAGTCCAGGCACTGAAATCTCAAACGAAAGGAGCATGCTAAATTAAAGCTTGTCAACAAATATAGATCGAGGGTATGACACACTACCTGTAGAACTCCGAATGATTCCCCCCCTCCCCCCACCCCCCCCCCATCCCCAAGAAGAATCCTACTACATTGGGAATCAAAATAATTAAATTTGTTATACATGTGAAAATCAAAGTCTCTGTCAAATGTAAATGTGAATGTACATTACATTCAGTTAAAGGTCAGATTTTGTTTCGTTTTGTCTACTAAGTTTCCAAAGATGTGATTGTATTGTAAAATAAGTATCCCTTTGAAACTGAAAAAAGTCATCATTTGATGCCATACTACACTAATTTAAAGTTCGTTCGTATACATCCTACCAAATAAAACATTCAGTCTTTCAATAACATAGTGCACTTTCGATACTCTTATTCTCTTGTACACACACACACATACACACACCTACTGGCAAAGACTTCAAGCGGTCTCAACAAAACCTTTACTCAACAGTGTGACACACTATACACGAGCATATAAAGTGAAACAATCTGCCAAAACAGATTGAAGGATAACAAAGCATTTTAAATGGAAAATAATAATTTTTTTCTCAAATGCTTTTTATCAAATCAAAGGTTTTCGCAAATTGTTTCGAACATACATAAAAAATAAAAATCAGATCATTCAAAATGTGCCCTTGATTTCTCTAACACTCTGTTTCACGATTTTGCTTACCTGTATGAATTAAAGGACCGACCTTACCCCCAAAGAAAAGCGCTTCACTTTCACCTTCTAACAGAATATAGTTTGTTTCATGTATAAAAGAAGTGTTAATTTTGAAACTTTTTTAACATGGATAACATAGTTGCACATTCTATACAATTTGTTAAAATGGAATTTGTGAACTACAGTTTTAGTTAGGGACATTGTACCTGCCAACACAGAAGAAAAAGACTTTTAAAAACTTTCTGCTCTAGTATACAGCTCGTAAAAGTTGGGATGGGTGTTGACATGAAAGAAAATATAGCATTTACACATACATGCATATTTTCATTATTTTGGTCAGCCTGACTTCTAATAACCGTCAATGAAATTGATGAATTAAGTTGTTTGCATCCATTTATTCTGAAAAAAATGCTAATTTCCATAGTTACGGCTATCTATAGAGAAAACAGGAAAATTGAATTTAGCAAATTTCGTTACTTTTCTGGCACTTAACACTGTGTTTTCATGATGAATATTCAGTAATTCTACTTTGCCTACACTGAACTGAAAGATAGAGAGAACTTGTTGCCATTTTAATTATTGGACACATAAAAAAAGTTACGTTTTATACTTTATAGCTATGAATTGGAGTACCCCATTGGTCAAAGTCCACTATCATGGTTTACATGAGAACGATACATTACAATACCAAAATATTTTATTTCTGTCTTTATCTAAGGAACTTCCTCTAATCTGTATATTTTATTTACAATTGGATCCGAGACAATGGTGCAAAATTGGCTTTGGTCATTACAGAATAACTACATTATATCATTAGTTTTGATTGGTCATTTCGTACTATATAAACACTGTCACAAAATTCAAAGCATGTATACCTAAATTTCCGTGTTGGCAGGGCAATTTCCACAGTAGCATAAAACTTAGAAAAACATTAATTGCAACTTTGTTTTCCATATGCCATTAAAACCTGTAAAATGGCAATTGCAGCAAGAGTAAAAACACTCAATATTTACAAATTTTCAAAGTTACTTAAAAACAATTAGTTATATAATAATATAAGACAGTATTCTGAAATCTAAACATGATAAATCACAATCTGTTTCTGCATTATTTACATTCATGGTGTTCATTCAGCATTATCATACTGTTTATATATATGTGGTTGATGGAGGTTTCTGTCTAACATAAGGTAACCAGAAAATATTCGGTTCAGTCTACTTGAGAGCATTCAATCACATCATTTTTCTTCGTTCTTTAAAGCTCTTTCCTTCAGAACAAATGAAAAAAAAAATCTTCAAAATCCCAATATGTTAGTCTGTACCAATTTTAATTTCAAATTTACATCTTTCAAAATTATTTTTTGGATATTATTTTTTCAAATATGGTGATAATTGATAGACATGAATACTTCCGAAGAATTAGGAATTTTTTCGCAGGAGGTGCACGTACCATATGTAAGCTGTCTTACAGCCGACCCTTCCTTTGCCTCCAGGAATGATTTTTTTTTAAATATCTATAAATGTTTCAATACACATGCACACTCATGAAATACCCTTACCTATGTACACATTTCCTCAAAGTTTACAAATGGTGACGTGTACCTCCCAATATTTCAACTGAATTCAATAAATCAATGTATTTTTGTTATTTTTCTTTGCCTTGCAAAAAAGAGCCTATATCATTACATTTGATAGAAATATTTTGAAATATGACATTACATTGAAAATTTTACTTCAAAATCCGCCAAAAAAAAGTAGCAAGTGTATTTGCACTCTCAAATAGACTGGAGGAAACGCAATGTGTAACGGAATTTGTGATGGATATGAAGTGTCTAACTACCTGGCTGTCCAGACCGATGGTGAACAACATCAGAAAAAACAATACCGCCCACATGGGGGATATTGGGAGATTAGCCACAGCCTCTGGGTACGCCACGAACGTCAATCCGGGTCCTGAAGTGGAAAGATTATACAATAGGTTGCAACGCTGATCCCAACCAGATACACATGTAAAATAAAACAGACGGTATGATTCCTGCATGTTCTATGATGTTTATTGTTTGTTTTTCAGATATATCAAGTGGATTTACATGCAAGTTGGGTTGTCTTTGACGGAATGTCGAGCAGAATGTCTGTCAAACTTATTGTTGTTGGTAATGGTAAATTTCACAAAAATGTCACACTACTTCTAGTACCGATTTCAAATACAAAGAACAATGTCCCTTATTCTATGGTCATACCGTATCTATAGAGCGATAATGAATTATTGTATCAATTTTCAACACCCCTGTGTTACTGATAAAGATTCATTTTCATTCCATTCTGATTTTACTAAAATTTTAACGTATCAAATATACCTTGTCCACGGTATTTACGCACAGGGACTTTCATTAAAGCTACCTAGTTTACACATTGTTGCTACGGACGCTAGTTTTCGTGTCACGGTGCGATCAATCATTTTATAGCACTGTAACAGTTCAACAGATAGTCCCGAAAGGATAATAGACATCAAGCAGTACCATAAAACTCAAATTCACCAAGTATCGGTGTAGTAATCTTTCAATGACTCATATTCTATAAATACCATATATTTTTTGTAAGCATTAGTTAATTGCTACTCTGATGCCTCCCGTATGGCAAAACTCTATAGTAAGAATAGAGTCAGAAACGTATGACGTCTTTCACAAGGAATGTACACATATGAAACCCATATTACTAACCGTTCCAAAGTTAAAAGTCAAAGTTAAATATATATTTTGTTCAAATGTAGGTAAATTAAACTTCAGCGTCGAAGTCATGAAGTCAAAAAATCTACTACTTAAAGAAAGGCGTTTTCAAAAGGAATACACATGTAAAATATGAAAGCTCTATCACAATTCATTTAAAAGTTTTGACCGATCATTAATCGGATTCCTAAAAAGTTCGAATTTCATTGTTTTATCCAGTTTTCGAATCTTATTAAAAGGTTTATGAGTAAGGAATTTTCTGCATTTGAGCAATGAACATACATACGTACAAAATTAAGATTTTTTCTCACAAAAGGCTTTGTCATGAAATTGTAATAGAAGACGGATGATTTTTTTACCCCTTCAAGATTGATTGATTAATTGATTGATTGATGTTGTTAAACATCCCCCTCGAGAATTTTTCACTCATGTGGAGAGGTCACCATTGTCGGTATCTTCGCTAGCCAAGAGTTTACGATCCGCTCCGCTTCTCTACAACGGAAGAGGAGCGGATAGTAAACCCTTGGCTAGCGAAGGTGCATTGTTGGGGAAGTACAGTAACTGCAAAATGTAGGCCTATGCTCGGCGCTTACAAAACAGGGAGGGATCTTTATCGTGTCACACCTGCTGTGACACGGGACCTCGGTTTTTACGGTTTTATCCGAAGGATCCCTTAGAAATAGTTGACAAATAAATAAGATTTTTCAATGTAAACCGACGACCTAACAATTCCAAAGAGCAGAGGGTCAACTTCAATATTTTCAACTCAAACGGAATCAGGAATAGCATAGTAAGTCCAAGCATCACGCTTCCAAATGACAATGATCACAGCAAAACAGCATAAAAATGGCACGCTCCAGTCTTCCTTATCTACGACATTTACATTCTCCAAATCTCTCTAAACCCCAGCATTTCATCAATATACGATGATGCTTATCTATTCAGAAATACAGAACATTCCACAGCTGGGTTACACCAATTCAACAATGTTTTGGGGTGAATGGGATTTTATGAATGATATTTTTGTTTTTAATTTGGCAACCATTAGTTTTTCTTTTAATGACCTCCGTCACGTTTTACAAAAGAACTTGCGATTAAGACTGGCCCTTTTGTCACTTTATAAATGAACTTCCCAAATTATCTTTCCGCAATTTTACTGCAAAATATTTCACCCGTATTGTAATATTGAATACAGCTGTGTAAATGTTGACGTGATTTGTTACGTACATATAGCAGACGATGGCTGTGGTTGACGTGATCAGTTTTACGTATATGTATGTAGCAGACGTGTAATTCAGAAACAACATGGCTGTGGTTGACGTGATTTGTGACGTACATGTATGGAACAGACGTGTAATTCAGAAACATCATGGCTGTGGTTGACGTGATTTGTGACGTACAAGTATATAGCAGACGTGTAATTCAGAAACAACATGGCTGTGGTTGACGTGAATTGTGACGTACATGTATGGAACAGACGTGTAATTCAGAAACATCATGGCTGTGGTTGACGTGATTTGTGACGTACATGTATGTAGCAGACGTGTGATTGAGAAACATTATGGCTGTGGTTGACGTCATTTGTTACGTACATGTGGAGCAGAATTCAGAAACAACATGGCTGTGGTTGAGGTGATTTGTGACGTACATGTATGTAGCAGACGCGTGATTCAGAAACATCATGGCTGTGGTTGACGTGATTTGAGTATCTTACCGTGACTAACGACTTCATCGACTGTGGTCTTGGCTGATTCGGCCATGAAACCCAAAATGGCAAAAATCACAAAGCCGGCAAATATGCTAGTACCGCAGTTTATAATGGGCACCAGCATGGCATCCCTGCAAGTCAGTAAGAAAAGACAATTAATGAACAACACGGTTATGAACATGATTAGTCTCATTTACTTCTAGCAGTACTACATATAAAACACCTAACGATATACATACTATATTTTACTGCATGTACGGAAGCAATAGAAGCATCCCGTGTGTTCCTATTTCATATTTCCCTACCATCTTAGCACTACACGGCACATTTGGATGATTGTCTTGTTGTGTTATTAACCCCCTGTATATTTGGACGATCATCTTCATAACAATAAATACATGTAACTGTTGCACGGAATCTTTGGACAATTCTGTTAATCATGTTGATTCTCTGGTTGCCGTCGAAAAGGGGACATGGGACGTTTGGACGATTGATCCGGCAAAAAAGCTGTAGATATCATTACGTGGCACGTTGGATAATCATGTTCATTACTGGTAAATATTGTTACACGGGACGATTAATCGTGTTATTGTTACAACGGGAAGTTTTGGAAGATTAATCGTGTTATTGTTACACGGGATGTTTGGATGATTAATCGTGTTATTGTTACAACGACGAGCAAGTACTTTGGACGAACTTAAAGTATCGGGATGTATGTTACACGGAACTTTGGAACCGATTAATCGTGTTGTTATTATTACACGGGAAGTTTTGGACGAATAATCGTGTTATTGTTACACGGGAAGTTAGGGCGATTAATGGTGTTATTGTCACACGGGAAATTTGGACGATTAATCGTGTTATTGTCACACGAGAAGTTTGGACGATTAATTGTGTTAATCACGTGTTTATTACCTGTAGATGTTGTTGCTCAACCGGTTATAACTGGACATGGTTATAATACCGCCCCAGGCCATACCGACCGAGTAGAAGATCTGTAAAGCCGCATCTCCCCACACCTATAAACAACAGTCAATATATATTACACCTATAAACAACAGTCAATATATATTAACCTCACACCTATAAACAACAGTCAATATTTTTTTTTAATATCTTTCATTGTTGTCATAGAAAAAGTGAAGATAGACTAGTTTTCGTCTCCTGACCCAAACTACATGCACGACTGTTCACGCTATCATCAATACATGGGACATATGGACCACAAGTTGGAACATGATGCTATCTGGATTTTAATTCTCAAAAGCAAAATATCTACAGTGGGTTTTTTTTTTTAATGATTCGATCATACAGCGCACTTTCTTTATCAAAACTTCCAGCAACAACTTGCAATGCCAAACATGTGGCATTCAAAAACCATTGGCTCAATTCCATCTCTAATTGCCTATAGTTTTCTCTGTTGTTCCCGTACTTTAAAGAAATATGAATGAAAATGCTTTAAATTTGTAATTTGAATTGTCGTTCGTCTTGTTTCCTTTGAAAGCCAGATAACCCATTATCTTGAATATACCGGTGATCAATGATGTGGGTCCTAGTTTAAAGGAGTGCCTGTTATGTGCACCATTCCCCCTATCTGTTCTATATTTAAATAACCCTACTGAATGACTGCCACCCGATATTCAGGTCAGGTATTTTTCCAGTCCTCTTTCAAAATTATATCAGCAATCTTCTGCAAAGTTTACCAACGCAAATCTCAAATTCCTTTTCAATTTATCAGTTTATTTAGCGAGTCGAAGACGTATCAATTTTTCCCACTGAGACAAGGAATTCTTCTTCAATAGACGTCCGTGCCGATCATATCTTCATTGTCTGCAGCCCAAGAGCTTGTTTTGAGTAAAAGTTAATTTATATAGAGCAGGAAATTTAAGCCTGCCTCTCTCTCTGTCTTCTCCTACCTGGTAGTCGGTCAGTTTTTCCCACTTTGGAACAATGTAGAATTTAATGCCGTTCATTGCCCCCGGCAGAGTGACTCCTCGGATCAACAAGACCAGCAAGACAAGATAAGGAAATGGGGCAGCAAAATGCATGACCTGAAGGAGAGAAAAACACGTATATATAATACACATCCTAAAACAAAGTGTCTAATTCAACCTGAGGTGTTAATCATGAACTATTAGATCCCTTATTTTGTATCCAGTGAAAGACCCATGGTTAGATAATAGATAGCAAATATAAAAGGATTTGATTTTAAACTGAGACTTCCTAAATTTTAATCAAAGCATTACATTTTGAAGAACTCAAATTTCTGCATCTACAGTTTACAACTGTACTGTACATTGCTCCCTAAATTACTGCAAAACTGTTAACACGCAATCAACGGTGACCCAAAACGTAATAACATTGATGGAAGTAATCAATATATGTCAAAAGGACATCATTAAAACTCAACTGACCGCGAAGAAGAAAAAGTCATTGCGTAAAAGCACTGAAAACAAATGTTAGATGCCATTCCCAATTTGGAAATACAGACAGGTACACATGCTGTTTGTTTTTATTTGGGAAGTGTGTTAATTTGTTTTGTTTTATTTGTTTGGTTTTTTTTTTTTTTTTTTTTTTTTGGTTTTATGTTTGTTGTCAGGTTTTTTTTTTTGGTTTTTTTTGTTTTTTTTTATTTCTTGCTATCATTTTTCTTTCTTTTTTTTATTTCCTTTTTTTTTTGGGGGGGGGGGGTTTAGTTTTGTCTGTAGATCTTATTAATTTTAATTTTTTCATCATACTGATCAAATGCAGTCATATCAAGTGTAACGTACCTTTCCTAAAACTTTAACTCCCTTAAATAAACACAGAAACACAAAGAGCCAGGCCAGAATCAAACAGATCAGTAACTGCCAGCGAATGGTTCCAGGGTTATTTATTCCCTCTGTGATTTCTAAAACGTGTCGTCTGCAAGAAAACATGAAACATACAAGTAATTCAACAACAACAACGGACGGACAACATTTGACTTGCAAATCTCACGTCAACAAGATACAGAACATACGCAGTGCCATATGAATTCAGTTTCCACTTAATTTGTCATTTCCCAAAAGACAATACATATTTCATATATCGTAGGGGATTGATATAATTTTAATTAATCTTACAGTATCCAATTTCGCCAAATCCTTTAGCTTCCAAAGATAATTTAATTTTTTTACTAGTTATTTCTATGTCCTTAGTTTTTGATTTGGTTGTTTGTCCGTTGGTTCTAAATTTTGCTTGTCGAGAAATTTAAGACACCATGCCCTTTCCCGCTTCGTAAAATATTGGATTCCCCAATTATAAAGGGCGTCTGCCCCCCCCCCCCCCCCCCTTATCCCACACACCAACACCACCACCACCGTAAAAAAAAATAGTTCAAAGTTAGTTATCCAGTAATAGTACTCACGTCCAAAACTCCTCGCTGGCCGACATCTTTTTGCCAACGGCCACTGCTGCACTTGTTACATTGGCTAATGGAGTCACCGTGTAGTTGAAATCGGAAGTGAAATTTGTTAAGGAACTGTAGGTCAAGTTGCCTACGAGAGATGAGTTTGTTGCGTTACCCTGGTTACGATTGATAGTATGTCCAATTCCGACTACACAGTTTTTCGTATTCCACTCGTTGTCACACGTACTCCAGGGCAGCACGGCGCGGAAGGACATGTACAGAAAGTAAAGTGTCCACGCCACGATCACGTTATAGTAAACACACACAATGGCAGAGACCATCACCATCCCCACTCCAACACCTGAAACAAGGAATCCATACCTACAGCAAACGTATCACCTGAAACAAGCCATCTTTCATGGATAACTACAAGTACATGTAAGTATCTACACATGGCTACAAGTAAGTATCTACACAAGTAAGTATCTACACGTGGCTATAAGTAAGTATCTACACGTGGCTACAAGTAAGTAATCTACATCGTGGTGCTAACAAGTATCTACAACGTTGGTTACAAGTAGTATCTACACGTGGCAACATACAAGTGCTAAGTATACTACACGTGGACAGTGATTCTACTGAACTAAACCACAGAACAAGCAATGTGCATGTGCGCCACACACGGTACCCCTTGTAGTAATTCTTCACACACACACACCAGGGCCTAACCAGGAATTTCAAAGGGGGTGCACCAGACTAAGGCAAGGGGACTGAAGGCCGCTAATCAATCTCCAAACTGGTCCTGGCAGGGGGCGAGGGGCGAGCCCCCGGGATCAGAGAAATTTTAGCATTTTCTTTGGGTCTGGGGGCCACTACATGTCTCTTCCGGATCCATGGCGGGCCCTGGTAGGGGGTAGAGGGGCGAAGCCCCCCAAAGCTGAGAGGTTTTAGTATTTTTATTTTTGAAATGGGGATGCACATGCACCAGTGCACCCCCTGGTTACGGCCTTGCACACGCACACACACACACAAAGAGAAAATTAAATAAAATGGGACGCTGTGTTGTAAACTAATAGGTATTTAATTACTTCTTACTAACTAAAAAGTAATAATTGCACTAAAAAAGTAATATTAAAAATAATAAAACCAGCAATAAATAATGCAAATTGTACATGCTCATCAGTTTGTGACAATGTTTTGTGTCAATGTCCGTTTCAACTGATGAATAAATAAACTGGGGATTTTCCATGTATAATTTGCTGACTGCTGCACAGTAATGCCGTCATCGATTTTTATTTCAGAGCGAAAAAACGCAAGATTCAACATGAACTGTTAAATATATGCATATGTAAATTGTGCAAGTACTATACATTAAAGGTCAAGGCTGGATACGAATATTTAAGCAATGAATTATGATTTATTGAAAGATGTAGTCTCATAACTGCAATGGTGTGTGCATACAAATTGAATAACGCGCGTTAGCGCGTTATAAAAATTTGTTTTTGCACACACCTGCAGTTATGAGACTACATCTTTCAATAAATCTAATTTATTGCTTATATTTACATTCTTAGAAAATGCATTTGTTTGTGCTTTTATTGTTATGTTTTAAACTTTCCGCTCAATCCTTTGGGGAAGTAGCGTTTCATGGAACAGCCATTAGGTAAGTAATTGTTTACGTCACAATGAAATTACAGGAAAAAAGATACAGCAATGTGAATTTACGCACTCATGATTCATATCGTACACGACAAAAAAGGAGTGCAAATTTAAAAAAAAATTAATAACCCAAGTATTTAACTAATTTTTTTCTTGAAAATAAAAACATCAAATTTTCACAGTTCATACATTTTCAACCTAAAAGAGTTCATATATTTAACATATTTTAAAACCTTGTAAGTAGTTTCTTGTATTCATACCCCAAACCAACTTTGGTGATTCGGTCTTTGCAGATTTTATGGCACATATCATCAAAAATTTATTAGGGGATTAAACAGTAAATGTAAATATACATGTATGTTTCCTGATATAAACAAGATTATTTTTTCCGGACAAAATATCAAGGTGTAATATCAAGTACTACATTGTAATATTCCCACTCCCTGGTCGCTTTCCTTGCCTTCCCTTTTCATTACATACAATATTTAATACAGCAATGGTCACCAGCATATTTATTACACCAGTATTACATATGAAAACCAAATACCTTTGAACAATGGACACATTCTCCATACTGAGATAGGGCTAAGACTGGAAAACTGGCCGTATGACGCCTCCAGAAAGAATAGAGGGAACCCACAAAAGGATCAAGAATATCACGTAAGGAAATGAAGAAAGCGCCTGCAAATAAAAACATATATCCGGTATAAATTATTCTAAAACAATCCCGAGTTTCTTTGATAATATAGATACGCAAGCTATTTTTTTTTTTTTTTTCTTAAATTCCTTGAATTTTCATGGCATGTAAGTGTCCTGCAAATTTTAGTTGTAAAATATTTGAAACACGACCCTATCGCAAACCTTCTAAAGCTTCCTAAGATTTTAACAAAAAGATTTTTCAAACAACCAAAAAAATCACCGAAATATTAAATAGGAAGTGATTTTTAATGTTGTTAAGACAATCTAACTCTATCACAAAAGGATATACCCCCGTGTAGCTGCTGTTTGGCTGTTGTATCTAAATCCTTTGCTACTTGGTTGAAAGTTTACTCCTGAATAGTGAGTATTTTACGGACTCCTTTGGTCCTCAGATACTGTAAAGAATTTTACACACTAATGTAACAATCAATTCGAAAATAAAATTTGAATGATTGTATGAGTTTGAAAAAGTCCGGGCTTTTTCAACGAAAACAGACTGTGAATGTCCACCACAGAGAGATCATACAACTGCCCATACACCATAATGCTCACCTGAGCCAAAACTTCAAACCCCTATTGAGATAAATACCACAGGGCTCATTGTAGAAAAACCACTAACTTAAATATGTTTGTGTATTAGAAAGCACAAAATTGCTCTTTAAAAACATGACTTTGAAACAATTTTTATTTTAAAATAAATCATTTTTATATTCCCCTACCGTGGTCGGTGGTTGCCAACGGGATCATGATGTGAACAAATTTGATTCCCTATATGTGGTTCTACAAGGTTCTCTGCTTGAGAAGATTTTTTGATGCAGCACATTGAATTAATTTTTGTTTATTTGTTGCTTTACTTTTTGGGATGGGGGAAATATTCTATCACACGAAGTACGTCGCTTTTTTTTTCATCGTTTGTGCGTAGTGAAAATTGTAAGTCTTGTTCGTATGCATAATGCGATCCCAGTTCGCAATGAAATCACTGTAGACCCAAATGCGGGACCCTCTTCGAGTTCACGTGTATTTTCTATGTTTTGCATCAAAGTCGAACTGCTGAATTCCAAATTTCCAATAGCATAGCTGGTGAAATGAAAATTCCTTTAAGCGTTAAACGATGAATGAAACCATAATACTACTCGACACCTCGAATTTCTTCTGACAAATTTATCTTCTCAAGAATAACAGCGCGTATCATATGACATTATAACTTTTTTGTGTCTTTTGGTCTAGAACACAAATAGGCATTGTCAATCTAACAGGAAAAAAATGTTGTTTTATTGTTTTCTTGAAAACCACAGACAAAGTGACAGACGGTTAACACGTGGAATGCAGTCGTTCACTGTCCTTTACCATTCTCGCAGTGCAATTGTCCTTGACTTGCGATAGCCATAATTCCAGCAAACAACCTTAAGCAATTATCTTCTCTTAAAAATTAATAAATTGTAATATTGATTTAAGCCATGCCAATAGAAACAATGACAAAGAATGAGTACTAGGACACCCTACAACATAAAAAAAAACTTGCAAAAAATACCGGAAGTTAATTGAAGTATATCCTATCTATCCGGCAGTTTTCTCCAAACACTTATTATATTGTAAACTACGCAAAGTTCTGCGAATCTACATCATATTTTCCAAGTAATGTTATCAGTTCCTTGTATTGTGTATCATCTAATTTAAGACTTAAATTCATTAAAATAGCTTAAAGCCCGATGATATTCCAACAGAAGGGAGTGGGGTGTTTAAAGGCCGAACTTACATTAGGGCAAGGCTTAACTGCGTAGTTAACAACTTTACACCCGAAACAATACTGTACTTCCATTTCAGTTTCCCTGTGAAATCGGCGTAAATGTACTAGAGAGATTTATCTTGGTCCTAAAACTCTTCATCGGTGTACTATTGTATTATACTACCCTCCGCCGCTTTTGTAGCAACAGGTAGGGGAATCTCCAGTATTGCCCAGTCCTACAGCGTACCCAATACACACGACAAATAATGAAGTCCATTCGAGACCCCTTCCATCCTTCCCTGTCTTTGACTTTCTTCTCTGGACATGAATCCTCGGACCGATGACTTTAGGATCGATCTTGGTATCATCCTCTTCATTTTTTGCTGTTCTAACATGTACTACACTCCTGCATAGAATTAATCTAGATCAAATAGGTTGTAAGTTTTAGCAAAAACCTTTTAATAACGTCATCTTTCCTATGCCCTGTCCTAGTGGTGCATACATGATAACCGATGTTACAATCGGCAGCATATTGGTTCTTTCTTACAAATCTACAAGGCGCAAATCAGTGCTTGCATCAAGAAATTTTATAATTTCTTTCGCTTTAAAACCCAAAGGCGGATTTAAGAGGGCAGGGGCCCCGTGATAGAACTTCGTATCTTTAAAATGACAGATCTCCGGGAACTCCGGTTTGATGAAAGGGAACCGATCACAGAATATTCTAACTAGGGGGCCGGACCCCCTTTTGGTGTACCAAACCTTAATATATATAGTTAGATTTATTAAGCATAATACCCTAAGAGGTAAACTTTACTAATCGTAAAAGCTCTATAAACCAAGAGCTTCCGGGCTTCGCCCCCACTTTGGGCTTCATCTCATACCTCACAGAGCTCGCTCTTTTAACGGAATCAGTCCCTCCCCCCTTCGACAAATCCTGGACTCCCCATTGGTATTCCTCCCCCTTTTTGTATATGTTTTTATTTGATTTATTGCACCATTCATACTTTATGAGGGAATATCACAAGAACATTTTACTGATTATAAGAAACATGCTAAGAAAGCATTTGTTATTCAATAACATTTATAATATTGTCACATGAAAAGACGACGAACGATAAAAGGAAGACTAAAAACTACTGAGAGCTGTACATTATAATTAATATAGTTACCATCGTTAATTATGGTAGTAACATGAGTGACCATTCAGCTAGAAAACGTCTCTATCGTTAAAATATAGATGTCCTTCCGGAACCGTGTGATGAGGGACCGAGTCACAAGTTAGATAGCCCACATAAACATAACATGCAAAGTGCATACGTCACAGCTCTCGGCAATAGCGGAATCCAGCCACACGAAGGGCAAGCAATTTATTTTGTATTCTAATTTTTTAAAAGATTTTTCAACAGAATGGATTTTCTATATTGTGCACATAACTACCCTCGATTCTTCCCAATTCGTCCTTCACAATCCGTTGATTTCATCCTAAACGTTCGTTTGATACTGCAAGTTCAAACCGGAAACAATCCGCGCGAAAAACTAAATGCTAAATTCCACTTCCGTACAGAGATATTACTTGTCCAATAAATTGATTGCTAAGTAGATCTACGCATAGGAAGAATGCAACTATATTTAGAGAAAGCATTTAGGTCGTTGTATTTTATTATTCTTAGTGCAATACAACCTTCAATGTAAACCTAACTTAGACTATATAGGAAGCATGGAATTATGGAAAATCCTGTGTTACCGGTATTTAACAAACATATAGTATAAGAGCCATAAGCCTACGAGGCTCAGAGTGGAAAAACACGTGGACGGTGTGTTTCAACATTTGGTCTACGTGCTATAACAGTACCTCACAGTATCACATTATAAAAATAAATACACCTACCTTATTTAGTGTAGTACATTTTGGCAAAATAAGTATCTTCCAAATTCAAACCAAATGCAAGTTTTTCTCCTTAATACATAGGTACAATAAACACAGCCCGCCACGGTCCCGGCTTTGCAAGTGAGAAAGTGTCACCTTCCCCCGTCCTAGGAGGTTATTTGTGTAGAGGTTAGAAGAAATTTTCCGCGACGGTCACTATGGTACAGTACTGTACTAAATTGTGAGACATGCCTTTTAGAATGATTTTCTTTCAAATTTAAAAATTTGCTCAAAATACTCCATTGTATGCCATCTCGAGGTGTAATTTTTTTCAAAGATAATGACATGAAAGTAAGGGAAATATAAACTTATACGTAAATTTCTGTGATATGCCATGGTAGTTAAATAACTTTCATCAAGCGCAAACACATACAAGGCGTACTGTACTGTACTCTACTTGATCTTAACCACCCGATGAGAATCCATATATTTTCAACCACTGTGATGTGCTTTAGGTTAATCATTGTATGGTCGCTTAAAATAGTAAATTAGTTTCAATTTCCATACGGTAATTTTACTCTACGTAAAGCCCTCAACCAGCACAGCCACCGTCTCCATCAACACAACACATTCATTCATATGAGCGGAATCTAAAAACTGCCCTCTTCATAGGGTGGACGGAGAGAGGAGCGTTATTATATATTTCAGCCACTGGGGACGATGACTCACTACTTAGCACGGTTTAATACTTTGGAATATTCAAATCAAAACAAAGAAACAGGCAATAAGAAATATATTTAATTTTCTGATTCAGAGTCATACATAGACAGAGCCCAACAATTCGGGTCATAACACTCGGCTGAATTCCGTAACTCAGCTGCGTTCACAGATCATAGCGGCTAGGCTAGAAATCTACGTATCTTGATAGAGGCAAATCATTCCGATAGTGAATTGAATTTCTGGATTTATTTTAGAATATTTTATACTTGAAAGTAAGCTATTTTTCACATGACAATAATTTGATTTTTTTAAAAACGAATATATGGCAAGAAGCTCACCACCTCTCAAGTTGTATATTTATCATATATCGAATAAATGTCGCTTTTAAAATATATGACCAATAATAATAATCGGCGATATGCTCTTTAAATCGGTATTATGCGAGATCTACATTGCATGTATTCCACATGAAATAACATACATTCTTAATAAGTTTTAATTTTTCACTTTTGTGAAAACTTTTTGCGTTTATAAAACGTTTAAAAAAATGTTTAGCCAAATATAACAAATAAGTTATTTTGATTATTAATTTTATATTATTTTAAAATAAATTGAACACCTATCAATCACATATGTTTTTTGGCATTCTTTCAATGATTTATACAAAAATCTTGTAAAACGGGGTTGTAACAGAAGTGTATGGAGAGATAGGACCGACAACTCTGTGTAGAGAATGGTTAAACAGTACGGTGCCTTAATGTATCGTAACGCAAGAACGTTCGAAGAAACCTTACTAGATGGTTCTAAATGTACGTATTTTGCTTCGTTTAAATCATACCCATATATCGTCCAAGAATATACTCCTGCAATAATCTGGCTTTATGAGTTCATTTCTTTAGATTTACCGTATGTTATAACATGTACAAGTATATATATCACCTGGATGTGATAAAAAAAGCAGACAAGAATTTTTTGACTTTTGGTGAAACAGGACCTAATTTCTTTGCATGATCGACAATGACACAAAAAAGAATGTGAAGTTATTCAGACGTCTAAGGAAAATTACACAGCCAAATACCGTAACGTAAGTCTGTCCAACCCGCCGTAGTTGATTTGATTCTGCATCCCTCTGCGGCTCATCATAGCAGACAAATTCGACTCTTATTTTTTGTTTTTGAACTATTCGTAGGTGAACTAACTACTTTATTTTCATTAAACTTAATGAAGCAGGTAAAGCATTTGGCACCAAAACACTCAACCAAAGAAATTTTAGCTAAATTAAACAAAAATTATGTTCTTTTTAAAATTCGTTACAATAACATTTACAAAGCTGTGAATTATTTTACTTAGCGGTATCACAACCCGCTAAGTTAACCATGGGTAAATATTTTTGCAGCAGATTTTGAATAATTAAAATATTGAAACTTTTGGCACACTGTCTCTCTTCTGCGTTCCTACAGAAATACGTTTGCTTTTTTTTTTCTAATTTTTTTTTATTTTTTTTTTTCACATATTATAGATATACCAGTAGTTCCCCTCTATAAATAGAAATAGAAAAATACAAGGAAGAACAACAAAATGTTCTTGAAGGATGATAATGAGAGATTTTTTAGTATAAGAGACAGAGTGAGGGAGAGCTAGTTAAGAAAGCAATGGTTCCAATCCACCTGTTCCTGCAATGGGCGTCATTTTTTTTTTCTTTTTCACCAATTTTTAAAAAATAAAAAATGTTTTTTTGTTTTTAAAAGATTTTTTTTTGCTTTTTAATGGAAATGTTGCCCTCTTTATAATTATCGTATCCAGCTCCTCTCTCTCTCTCCTCCTCTC
>CAJDSM010000025.1:54552-72593 GCA_903981925.1 Ostrea lurida
CATGTCTCTTCCGGATCCATGGCGGGCCCTGGTAGGGGGTAGAGGGGGCGAAGCCCCCCAAAGCTGAGAGGTTTTAGTATTTTTATTTTGAAATGGGGGATGCACATGCACCAAGTGCACCCCCCTGGTTACGGCCTTGCACACGCACACACACACACAAAGGAAAAATTAAATAAAATGGGACGCTGTGTTGTAAACTAATAGGTATTTAATTACTTCTTACTAACTAAAAGTGAATAATTGCACTAAAAAAGTATATTAAAAATAATAAAAACCAGCAATAAAATAATGCAAATTGTACATGCTCATCAGTTTGTGACAAATGTTTTGTGTCAATGTCCGTTTCAACTGATGAATAAATAAACTGGGGATTTTCCATGTATAATTTGCTGACTGCTGCACAGTATGCCGTCATCGATTTTTATTTCAGAGCGAAAAAACGCAAGATTTCAACATGAACTGTTAAATATATGCATATGTAAATTGTGGCAAGTACTATACATTAAAGGTCAAGGCTGGATACGAATATTTAAGGAAAAAGATGTAGTCTCATAACTGCAATGGTGTGTGCATACAAATTGAATAACGCGCGTTAGCGCGTTATGAAAAATTTGTTTGCCACACCGTTGCAGTTATGAGAACTACATCTTTCAATAAATCATAATTTATTGCTTATATTTACATTCTTAGAAAATGCATTTGTTTGTGCTTTTATTGTATGTTTTAAACTTTCCGCTCAATCCTTTGGGGAAGTAGCGTTTCATGGAACAGCCATTAGGTAAGTAATTGTTACGTCACAATGAAATGTACAGGAAAAAAGATACAGCAATGTGACATTTACGCACTCATGATGTCATATCGTACACGACAAAAAGGAGTGCAAATTTAAAAAAAAATTAATAACCCAAGTATTTAACTAATTTTTTTCTTGAAAATAAAAACATCAAATTGTCAACAGTTCATACATTTTCAACCTAAAAGAGTTCATATATTTACATATTTTAAAACCTTGTAAGTAGTTTCTGTATTCATACCCCAAACCAACTTTGGTGATTCGGTCTTTGCAGTTTATGGCACATATCATCAAAATATTTATTAGGGGATTAAACAGTAAATGTAAATATACATGTATGTTTCTGATATAAACAACGATTATTCTGATATAAACAAGATTATTTTTTCCGGACAAAAATTCAAGGTGTAATATCAAGTACTACATTGTAATATTCCCACTCCTGGTCGCTTTCCTTGCCTTCCCTTTTCATTACATACAATATTTAATACAGCAATGGTCACCAGCATATTTATTACACAGTATTACATATGAAACCCAAATACCTTTGAACAATGGACACATTCTCCATACTGAGATAGGGCTAAGACTGGAAAACTGGCCGTATGACGCCTCCAGAAAGAATAGAGGGAACCCACAAAGGATCAGAAATATCACGTAAGGAATGAAGAAAGCGCCTGCAAATAAAATACATATACCGGTATAAATTATTCTAAACAATTCCCGAGTTTCTTTGATAATATAGATACGCAGCTATTTTTTTTTTTTTTTTCTTAAATTCCTTGAATTTCATGGCATGTAAGTGTCCTGCAAATTAGTTGTAAAATATTTGAAACACGACCCTATCGCAAACCTTCTAAAGGCTTCCTAAGATTTTTAACAAAAAGATTTTTCAACAACAAAAAAATCACCGAAATATTAAATAGGAGTGATTTATGTTGTTAAGACAATCTAAACTCTATCACAATAAAGGATAATAACCCCCGTGTAGCTGCTGTTTGGCTGTTGTTATCTAAATCCTTTGCTACTTGGTTGAAAGTTTATCCTGAATAGTGGAGTATTTTACGGACTCCTTTGGTCCTCAGATACTGTAAAGAATTTTACACACTAACTGTACATACAATTCGAAAAATAAATTTGAATGATATGTATGAGTTTGAAAAGTCCGGCTTTTTCAACGAAAACAGACTGTGAATGTCCACACAGAGAGTACATACAAACTGCCCATACACCATAATGCTCACCTGAGCACAAAACTTCAAACCCCTATTGAGATAAATACCACAGGGCTCATTGTAGAAAAACACTAACTTAATATGTTTGTGTATTAGAAAGACAAAATTGCTCTTTAAAACATGACTTTGAAACAATTTTTATTTTAAATAAATCATTTTTATATTCCCCCTACCGTGGTCGGTGGTTGCCACGGGATTCATGATGTGAACAAATTTGATTCCTATATGTGGTTCTACAGGTTCTCTGCTTGAGAAGATTTTTTGATGCAGCACATTGAATTAATTTTTGTTTATTTGTTGCTTTACTTCTTGGGATGGGGGAAATATTCTATCACACGAAGTACGCTTTTTTTTCATCGTTTGTGCGTAGTGAAAATTGTAAGTCTTGTTCGTATGCATAATGCGGATCCCAGTTCGCAATGAAATCACTGTAGACCCAAATGCGG
The DNA here is from genome assembly GCA_903981925.1 of Ostrea lurida. Lineage (NCBI taxonomy): Eukaryota > Metazoa > Mollusca > Bivalvia > Ostreida > Ostreidae > Ostrea > Ostrea lurida. The sequence continues at coordinate 57,027 of CAJDSM010000025.1, forward strand.
ACCCTCTTCGAGTTCACGTGATTTTCTATGTTTTGCATCAAGTCGAACTGCTGAATTCCAAATTCCAATAGCATAGACTGTGAAATGAAATTCCTTTAAGCGTTAAACGATGAATGAAACCATAATACTACTACGACACCTCGAATTTCTTCTGCAAATTTATCTTCTCAAGAATAACAGCGCGTATCATATGACATTATAACTTTTTGTGTACTTTTGGTCTAGACACAAATAGGCATTGTCAATCTAACAGGATAAAAAATGTTGTTTTATTGTTTTCTTGAAAACCACAGACAAGTGACAGACGGTTAACACGTGGAATGCAGTCGTTCACTGTCCTTTACCATTCTCGCAGTGCAATTGTCCTTGACTTGCGATAGCCATAATTCCAGCAAACAACCTTAGCAATTATCTTCTCTTAAAAATTAATAAATTGTAATATTGATTTAAGCCATGCCAATAAGAACAATGACAAAGAATGAGTACTAGGACACCCTACAACATAAAAAAAAACTTGCAAAAAATACCGGAAGTTAATTGAAGTATATCCTATACCGGCAGTTTTTCAAACACTTATTATATTGTAAACTACGCAAAGTTCTGCGAATCTACATCATATTTTCCAAGTAAATGTTATCAGTTCCTTTGTATTGTGTATCATCTAATTTAGACTTAATTCATTAAAATAGCATTAAAGCCCGATATATTCCAACAGAAGGGAGTGGGGTGTTTAAAGGCCGAACTTACATTAGGGCAAGGCTTAACTGCGTAGTTAACAACTTTACACCACCGAAACAATACTGTACTTCCATTTCAGTTTCCTGTGAAATCGGCGTAAATGTACTAGAGAGATTATCTTGGTCCTAAAACTCTTCATCGGTGTACTATTGTATTATACTAACCTCCGCCGCTTTTGTAGCACAGGTAGGGGAATCTCCAGATATTGCCCAGTCCTACAGCGTACCCAATACACGACATAATGAAGTCCATTCGACCCTTCCATCCTTCCCTGTCTTTGACTTTCTTCTCTTTGACAATGGAATCCTCGGACGAATGACTTTTAGACGACTCGGTATCATCCCTCTTCATTTTTGCTGTATCTAACATGTACTCCAACTCCTGCATAGAATTAATCTAGATCAATAGGTTGTACGTTTTATGCACAGAAACCTTTTAATATACGTCATCCTTTCCTATGCCCTGTCCTAGTGGTGCATACATATAACCGATGTTACAATCGGGCAGGCATATGGTTTCTTTCTTACAATCTACAAGGCGCAAATCATGCTTGCATCAAGAGATTTATAAATTTCTTTCTGCTTAACCCAAAGGCGGATTTAGAGAGGGCAGGGGGCCCGTAGATAGAACGTTCTATCTTTAAAATGACAGATCTCCGGACCCGGTTTATGAGGGGACCGACTCACAGAATATTCTAACTAGGGGGCCGGACCCCCCTTTTGGTGACCAAACCTTATTATTATGTATAGATTTATAGCTAAATTAACCCCTAAGAGTAACTTTACATGTAAAAGCTCTAAAACCCAAGAGCTTCCGGGGGCTTCGCCCCCACTTTGGCTTCATCTCATACCTCAAGAGCTCCTCTTTTAACGAATCAGTCCCCTCCCCCCCTTCGACAAATCCTGGATCCGCCATTGTATGTCCTCCCCCTTTTGTATGTTTTTATTTGATTTATTGACCAATCATGGACTTATGAGGGACAATACAAAGAACATTTACGATTATAAGAAACATGCTAAGACATTTGTTCATTCAATACATTTTATAATATTGTCAATGGAAAAGAGAGAACGATAAAAGGAAGACTAAAAACTACTAGAGGCTGTACATTATAATTATAGTATATGTACCATCGTTAATTATGGTAGGTAACAGAGTTGACCATAGCTAGAACGTTCTATCGTTAAAATGATAGATGTCCTCCGGACCCGGTGTGATGAGGGGACCGAGTCACAGTTAGAATGACCACAAAACATAACATGCAAAAGTGCATACGTCACAGCTCTCGCAATAGCGGAAATCCAGCACACGAAGGCAACAATTTATTTTGTATTCTATTTTTTAAAAGATTTTTCACAGAATGATTTTTCTATATTTGCACATAACTACCCGATTCTTGCCCAATCGTCCTTCCATCCGTTGATTTCATCCTAAACAGTCGTTTGAACTGCAAGTTCAACCGGAAACATCCCGCGGAAACTAAATGCTAAAATTCCACATTCCGTACAGAATATTTACTTTGTCCGAATAATTTGATTGCTAAGTAGATCTACGCATAAGAAGAATGCAAACTATTTAGAGAAGCATTTAGGTCGTGTATTTTATTTATTCTTAGTGCAATACACCTTCAATGTAACTATTAGACTATAGGACAGCATGGAATTACTGAAAATCCTGTGTTACTCGGTATTGTACAAAACATATAGTATAGCCTACTCGAGGCTCAAGAGTGGAAAAACACGTGGACGGTGGTGTTTCACATTTGTCTTGCACTATACACAAGTACCTCACATTATATATAAAATAAATACCCTACCTTATTAGTGGTAGTATTTTTGCAAAATAAGTATCCAAAAATTTAACCAAATGCAAGTTTTTATTTAACATAGGTGACAATAAACACGAGGAACGTCCCGCTTGCAAGTGAGAAAGTCGGTCACTCCATAGGAGTTATTGTGTAGAGGTTAGAAGAAATTTTCCGCGACGTCACTATGTACAGTACTGTACTAAATTGTGAGACATGCTTTAGAATGATTTTCTTCAAATTTAAAATTGCTCAAAATACTCATTGTATGGTTTCCTGATAGGTGTAATTTTTTCAAGATAAATGACATGAAAGTAAGGGAAAAAAATTAAATAACGTAAAATTCTGTGATATGCAGGTAGTTAAATATATTCATTCAACGCAAACACAAACAATGGCGTACTGTACTGTACTCTACTTGTTTACAAACCGTATGAGACCCAAAAACAACCACTGTGATAGCTGCTTTTAGGTTAATATTGTATGTCGATTAAATAGTAAATTAGTTTCATTTATACGTAATTTTACTTAGTAAAAGTAACGAGCCACCGTCTCATAAACACACAACATTCATTCATGAGCGGATCTAAAAACTGCCCTCTTTCATCGGGTGGAAGGAGAGAGGAGCGTTAATTATATATTTCAGCCACTGCGTGGACGATGACCACTACTAGGACGGTTCTAATACTTTGGATATTAAAATCAAAACAAAGAAAACAGGCATAGAATATATTTATTTCTGATTCAGAGTCAACATAGACAGAGCCAACAATTCGGCAAACCTCGGCTGATTCCGTAACCTAAGCTGCGTTCAAGATCATAGCGGCTAGGCTAGAAATCTACGTATCTTGATAGAGCAATCATTCGATAGTGAATGAATTTACTGATTTATTTACGATATATTTTATACTTGAAGTAAGCTATTTTTCACATGCAAAATTTGATTTTAAAAACGAATATATGGCAAGCTCACCACCTCTCAAGTTGTCATAATTTATCATATATTCGAATAAATGGTCGCTTTTAAAATATATCACCAATCAAATAATAATCGGCGATATGACATCTTTAAAATCGGTATCTATGCGAGATCTACATTGCATGTATTCCACTGAAATAAATACATGTCTTATAAGTTTTAATTTTTAAACTTTTGTTAGAAAACTGTTTTGCGTTTAAACGTTTAAAAAAATGTTTTAAGCCGAATATAACAAATAAGTTATTTGATTATTTTCATTTTTATTATTTTAAAAAATAATGAACACTCAAAATTAGTGTTTTTGCATTCTTTCAATGATTTTACAAAAATCTTGTAAAACGGGAGTTGACAGAGATGTATGGGAGAGATAAGGACCGACAACTCTGTGTAAGAGAATGGTACAGTACGTGTGCCCTTAATGTATGTAACGCAAGAAACGTTCGAAGAACCTTACTAGATGGTTACTAAATGTACGTATTTGCTTCGTTTAAATATACCCATATATCTCAAGAATATACCGCAATAATCCTGGCTTTATGAAGTTCATTTCTTTAGATTTAGCGTATGTATACATGTACAGTATATATATTCACGATGGTGGAAAAAAGCAGACAGAATTTTTGAACTTTTTGGTGAAACAGGACCCTATTTCTTTGCATGATCGGACAATGACACAAAAAAGAATGTGAAGTATCAGCGTCTAGGAAAATTACACACCATACCGTACGTAGTCTGTCAACCGCGTGATTTGATCTGCATCCCTTCGCGGCTCATCATAGGCAGACAAATCGACTCTTATTTTGTTTGACTATTCGTAGGTGAAACTACTTTATTTTCATTAAACTTAATGAAAGCAGGTAAACATTTGGCACCAAAACACTCAAAAAAGAAATTTTAGCTAAATTAAACAAAAAATTATGTTCTTAAATTCGTACATAAACATTTACAAAGCTTGTGAATTATTTTACTTAGCGGTATCACAACCGCTAAAGTTATACCATGGGTAAATATTTTTGAAGCAGATTTGAATAATTAAATATGAACTTTTGCACTGTCTCTGCGTTCCTACAGAAAAAGGTTTGCTTTTTTTTTCATTTTTTTTTTTTTTATTTTTTTTTCACATATATCAGATATACAGTAGTTCTCTATAATATAGAAAGAAAATACAAGAAGAACAACAAAATGTATCTGAAGGATATAATGAGAGATTTTTTAGTATAAGAAAGACAGAGTGAGAGAGATGTTTAAGAAAGCAATTGGTTCCACCTGTTCCACTGCATGGGCGTCAATTTTTTTTCTTTTTCACCAATTTTATATAAAAAAAAAATGTTTTTGTTTTTTAAAAGAATTTTTTTGCTTTTTATGGAAATGTTGCCTCTTTATAAATTATTCAGCCTCTCTCTCTCTCTCTCTCTCTCTCCTCTCTCTCTCTTCTCTCTCTCTCTCTCTCTCCTCTCTCTTCTCTCTCTCTCTCTCTCTCTTCTCTCTCTCTCACTACTATTATTGGTCATTATAAAATTATTCAAACCTCATCTTAATGCACAATGCGCACACTAAGTTTGAACTATTTTCGGATATTAAAGCGTGAAGTTCTGTGTGATAAGCGGGCATGAGTATTCGTACAATTCTACTTGCACTGTGTTCAGACACTCGGAAAAACTTCATTGTACACTGTACTTTTTAAATCACAATTAAGTTTGTGAGCATTATTACCTCTTGAGTACTTTCGGTCTATATAGCCGATTAATATGTGATTTTGATATTTAGCTAGTGTCGGCGTAATTCCACCAAACTTTTCCAGCCCACGTCTAACATAAATGTGAACATTGACACGGAATGGCGGACATGGGAATCGCAGGTATAAACCACGTAATCGACGACTGTTGGAAAATTTTGTCTAAATATAAACTGATATAACAGTTCACAAAGCATGAACTGAATATTGTTAATGTATTTTGAGCAGTTTCCCCTTGTACATGTACATGTATATATTTTAAACCAAAATACGTAGTCCTTATCTGACATGCACAGATCTAGAATTCCTCAGGGTCGGGCTCTTATATTACTCTAAATATATATACATGTAATTAATATTTTACATGAAAAGGCATAAAAAGAGGCAAAACATAAATTGTTTTTTCTCTGCGCCTGTCTCGTTTAAAAAATTACGAATGGTACAAAATACTTTTTTTTTCCCGGACGGCCAAGGTTATACCCTCTCGTGCCGTTGCAAGTTTGCAATGTTCATCAGCGCTCTCTAGCGGAAGCAAGCGTTAATTGATCATCAGTTAAGTTCATGATGGAGAACCTTTCGTACATAGAATGTGTGTTTTGGATGAATTTTCCGTCTCATCCTTTTGGGTGAAAAATATGTTTAAAGACTCACTGACTCAGCAATTTGATGGTTTCTTCATTGGTAGCGGGTTCATCCTTCATCTCTAGATTGAATCCTAATTTTTTTTTCAGTTGATGAAGGTATCCACTGTACAATGGAACGGGAAATTTACATTATAAGATTCAAAATGTACAGTCAAGTGATGATGTGAAACATAAAAAGAAAATAATTATGTCATGGGACACAATTATTCTCCACTCCGCTTCCAAATTGCGCCGTATTTACGATTAACAGCCGATAATTGGGCCCCGCGCTATAAATAGACGAAATAGTTCCTCCTTTTATTTTCACAACTGTGTAATTAATTGATTAATAGATGGTGTATATACATATTTTGTCGTCTGCTTTCGCTAAGAAATATAAACATCCAGGAAAGAACCTTGTCATTAATTCGCACAAAGTGAACTAAGACTGAGATTCTTATAAACTTAGAGGACGTCTTTATTCATACAGTGATAAGAATTGGGATCAACATCAAGGTCAGCGGATGAACTTTACAACCCCCCCCCCCCCGACTTGTGTGTCGATGTGGTGTGCTTTGTTTTGTTTCTTCATGGCATATGGGTACATTAACTGAAATCCAAGGTAACATTAATGCCAAACAGTATAAATATACAAAAAAAACCTGGACAGTAGACCTATAATTGCATGGAATTTCCAGATAACAACCACATTTTCAGAAATGGACGATAATGCTCCTGTTCATTGAGCAAAAATCAGTAAATATTACATTGCTAATAGCAAATTAATAATTTAATTAATACAACAAGATGACCTGCACAATCACCAAATTTAAATATAAAACATTCGGTAACACTTTCAAATGAACACTGGAAACCCACAACTCCCAACAAGATTTTGTGAGGGAAATTTGGACAGTGAGGAAAAACATCCGTTTACGCTATATTAGAGACCGTTATAACGTAATACCAGGGCGACCAAAGGAGGTATGATCAGAATGAAAGGAAATTTGACCAAATATTGAGGTAAGAATTTAATTCTACCCGAAGCAAAGTGTACGTTTCGTGGTGGTCATTTGAAAAGAGGCGAATAAAGTAGTTCCGCCTTTAAGAAGTTAGTTGATCAGAAAAATCACCTGAATTTTTAAAAGGTGTTTTAACCTATGAGAATCGGCTCTAGGTAATCACTTAAAATATAATTAAATGATTGTTGCATTCCCACTAAAATCAAACCGCCATTATTCCAGGCCAATATGGTTAAAGGGGATGTCATTATTATGATTGCAGCCATGCTATACATGTACATTTACATTGGACAAGAAAATTGATGGATGAAAATTTACCATTTTATGCGTTTACTGAATCAAAAACCCACAAAATAAATGTATATACAATAATGGGAGAGTAATCCCAGCTTGTGCAGGTAATCTTTAATTTAACCCTAGAGACAAAACACATTGGTCTGAAAGAGATCATATTGTACGCACGGTACATACAGTATATATACAAGAGTGTGATAGATCATAAATTAGCACAGATTCTCCTTATCCTTGTCCAGTTTTATTAAGAGTCCATCAATGCGTGACACTGAAAATATTACCCCCATTTCCCCTACATTTTATGAAAATATAAATTAAGGTAAGCCGTCCTACCATCAAATGTACACGCGACACACCCCAAACGTACCAAACAAGGTCACGTGATTGTACTAGAACAAAGACTCGGGGAGGGGCTATACATTATATATATTATATATACGCATTTTGTATAAAAATATAGATTAATTAAGGTGTTTCGTCCAAACATTTACGCAACATTTTCCAAATGTAACATGATATCTGTATCACAAACAAGGTCACGTGATTAATTGCACTAGAAAAAAGATTCGGGGAGGGGCTACATATATACGCATTTTTTCCTATTTTTTGGTATCTTGTTTGTTTACTACCCGGGGTATATAGTGCACCCAACAAGACGCGTCACGGTTTTATATGAGGGTTAAATACTCTACGTTACTGAAATAATGAAAAAAAAGGATTAACCTGCTATCAGTTTTACATAAAAAAAAATTTAAGAAATAAAACATATTTGAAAGAATTTTTATACGTTTGACTGGCGGGTACATTTATAACCTTTAGTGTGTGCATTTTTACTACTGTTTAATGTTTAATGTTGGCTATTCGTAATTACTCGGGCGTAATTAAATTCTTTCTATGACTCAAGGAAAAACAAAACACACTTGTAAAACATTTTATAATCAAGGCTTTAACGCTTTTTCCAATTTTTGCATTCTGGTCCGACAAAAGCTGAGAACATCAAAGTCTTGTAACAGGATGAACTTGAAATCAAAAAATTTTCCGCATGATAATTTAGGAAATTTATAAATTTTATGTATTTATGTTTGATTTATATACCACGAATAAAATTCCCAATGAAACAGATCTTGTTTCTTGTTTTTCGAGATATCTTTATCAATATCCGCTAATTAAGCTTTCTAGACTACCGGTATCCAAAAAGCTTAATTACTGTAGACTTTCTGCGAGAAAAGCATTGGTAACGTATAAAGTTCTACATCCGGCACTGGGTAAGATACTGCTTCAATGCCGAAAATAGTCATTCCAAGTTAATACGTCTAAATAGGGATTCTGATATTTTCACAATGTTCAAAACGAGCGCCGGATGACTGGATATCGATAAATGAGGTCATTGAGCCATAAACAGCGGATCGGGCATGCGTACAAGTTTACGTTCGAGGTCAGGCATATTTTCCGACACTCAGTTAATAACCATTATTATTACATATTTTATTTACACGTACTTATGATTCTAGTAGGGCACATTAGTTTACTTTCTTTAATTCAATTATAGTTCTATTCATTGGTTTGGAACGCAATTTATTTTTTTGTTGCTACGGAAGAAAATACCTCCACGCATGTGTAATATCTATACGACTTTGACACAGTTCCAACTTCAATACTTGTTGTTGTTAGTAAACACACCACGCAGAATGCCTGTAATGTATCGTAGTGCAAGGAATGAATAACATTTTCACACAAAACTAAGAAAATTGGGGGGAGTGTAGTCGGTTCGTGCGATATCATGGAAATACACGTGAGGTTCCGAACCATGAAAATCACACTGATTATATGTATACATCCTTGAAATTCAATTGGAACGCTAAGTAGTCCTTTGTTTTCCCCTCAAGTGACGGCAATATTTACATGTACATTGTATGTTTTGATATGTTGTATCGTTGCCAAGTGCACGTACGCAGCAAAGAATTCATTGGAGTTCTTCAGCGACATTAGCAACAAGTTGGCCAATTGGACGACTTAATGGTGGAATTGTGATATATAAATCATGCATGCAAACTGAAAGGCCCTTCATTAATGAATGTGAACATTCATTATAAAACCGTTTTATTCTCACTGTAGCACTCGATACGGCGTTGATTCCACATAATATAATTATGGAGATAACATTATTACTAGGTTAATGTGTCTGGCTGGAAAACCATGTTTCTCTGTCCTATCAGGCGCATCCAATTTCTGATATATCGGTAGAATTTTAACGAATCAGTTTAAATTATATATTTATCGAGCGTATAAAGTAAAACTTTTTTTCCATTTGTTGTGGTGACTCTTGATATGTAGGTCGCAAAGACCACTGTAAAAAGCATTATAAATGGTAAATAGACGGCGAGACTTGTCCCCTGGGTGGACCATTCCATTAACCCAGGAAACCACAGGAACAAATGTCCTGTAGAATCTCCGTAATCGCGTTATCGCTTGGAAGTTATACTCGAAAAGAGCGGGAAGATGATTACAACAAAATAAGCTTACATAATGAATGGAAAAAAAATGAAAAATTAATTTCAATATTCTGACCACGACCAGACAGTAAACTCATCATAATTAACATATTCGGTAATAATGAAAAATTAGTATGTTTGATTGTTATTCAAGTGTATATACATGGTACATGTACATACAGATAGTGTGATTTAAAAAATTTGCAAAACATAATCAAAATGGTATATAATTTTTTTCTATATTGCATTACTTCTTATAAATATCTATAGTATTAAATATTATGTTCCCATTAACACGGCCCTACATCTCTATATATCATGCTGTCCTTACCTTCATTGTGGTAGACTAACTATATGGTACTTCCAAGACAGCGTAAAAAGTATAAATGACTCTAGAGACCTCTTCCAGGGCGATAATATACTGTAGTAAAAGTTATTTATTACCTACTTATTCTTCAAACCACATCAAGCTGGTTTGATCAACACTATACTGGCAATACAGACCGAGTACCCTCAGCGGATCTACATGTTAAGTAGGTGTGTACTGATTGCTGGAGTGTGGTTTACAGCGCGTGAGTATAGGCGCCAGAGTAGCTTTGTGTCAGCATTCACTAACCATGTCGACTGCTTCTATGCATTGCTGTGTGGAAAGGTCTACTTTAAAGACCTAGCATTGCGCACAGGGAATGAACAATACCAATTCCTCATTTTTTTCCCCTTCCACGCCATTTAGAAGTGTGATAGAAAAATAAATGGAATATTTTTCTTTCTTTTTTTTTTTTTTTTTTTTTTTTTTTTTTTTTTTTTTTTTTTTGTAAACGTCCAATTACTGTATCATATACATTATAGAGGTTGCATATGTCGTCTCCTCAAATGGGGATATAATTTCCCCTTATATCAATATGCAAAGCAACATCTGGTAAGTTATGATCATTTTTCTTTGGATCTGCAGTTATATGTTTTACATACAATACCATGATGTACATATATACAGGTGTATAATAGTAGCTATTTCTGTCGGCTCAATATAATTGCTAACGTTGCTTTCCTTGTTTGCCTGTGATTGTATACACGTCCCATGCGAGAAATCCTCACTCATATCTAGACGTCAGCGGCGGTACACAGCTATGCATGACGCACAAAGTCGAAAACGCGAGGGTTTCTTGTCACGTGGTAAAATCCGCCATAACATGAAACCTTTAAGGTCTGCTTGAAAGAAGTCCAGTCAGTCGCACTTTCCGGTGTAAAGAAGAATAATGACCCCCGTAAAATAATGACCGAGGGATCATTTTTCAATGTAGAAGCTAGGGGGTCAATATTCTTCTTTACACCGGTAAGCTCAGGAAAAGCGCCTCAAACGTATATTTTCACCGGAAGTATGAAATTCTTTCAAAATGGAAGCTTCCAACCACCATGTAATAGTAATCAGTAACATTTTTGAAACTGTCATTGTTTTTAGCAGTCAAAGGGATAGAAAAGGTGGGCAAGCACCCGCATCCCACACCCCTACACTGAATTACAATCAATGCTACGCATGATGAATGACAATGAGCACTATGCATAAAATACGTACACCAAATTCACACATGTAACTATGACACTGCTCAATATTCTTTAGAAATGTAAATTGTGTAGAATGTTAAAGCAAATATATTTTGATTACATGTGGCTTGACAACCGGTTTCACGCAAGTTGCACAGAACAGTATATTTTGACAAAATTCTAAGTTCAAAAGGGACATAACTTGTGCAACTCGTAACTTTGTGTGAATGTGTACATGTATATGTCCATATCAAATATAAAATATGAAATTCTTTTCAGCGGTTTCAGAGGTTGTACTGGCAATCTATGATGTATTCCTTCCATGTTTAATTTGTTATACAAGCCATCAACAAAAGAGAAACCGATAAATCCCATAAATAATGTGGCAAACACGGACCTCGAGTCGCACCAGAAATGGATTCAGGTGCATAAGAGAATTCATCGTCGGTGACCCACGGGTGCTTCTTATCGATTCTCTCCATTATCACTTTGAGGGAGCGTGCGTGCACTCAAAACCGTGGTTTACGACGATGCGGAGAACTAAGCATCTCTCGTTGACCGGTCACACCCGCCGTGAGTTCTAATTTCATCAGTCTAAACCAATACTGATACACTGTATAATGGCGAGGCCACTAACAAAAATGTTGATTTTGCAGGGTTATAACGATTCTCGTTTAAAGTCATCATTTCGCAAATTCTACGGTCGCTATATAATGACCTTGTTTGCGATTACAAACATGCTGACTGATTTCTTTCATATTATTTGTTAGTTGTCAACGGGTAATCCCGTTTTATCTTGTTTCGACTAGGGGTTCACGTGGGTATGCTGACCGGTCAGCAGAGGATGCTTCACCTCCTCCATGGCACCTGATCCTGTCTTCGTCTTTGTCGGAGGTTCGTGTTGCCCTACAACTCGACTTTTGTATATATGTTTTTGGACTTGATTACGCTTAGCACAATTTGTTTACTTCTCGTCAGACAGCATTCCATCTAATGGCAGGTTGTATTGGCATATTTAAGATCATTTTAACGACCATAAATTTTTGCGAAATGGTGATTTCAAACCCCTGTAACATCAATCCATCCTTCAGTATCTTGCTTCGACTTTTCGAAATTGATCATGCACAGAACATTCTCTCGCATATCGAATCTGTTTGCAAGCACAATGTGCATTAAAGGAATATTACTATGCACCTAAGTATGGAAAATTGACGATGGAGAAGCCGTTTGCCATAAAACTGTGATGTCAGCTTTACGTTTATGTTTAAAAATATGAAGCAGAATTGGAAGACTTTGTATGGTGTCTTTTATTTCGAATTCACTGGGATATCCCTACAAATAGTTTCTTTATTTACTAATAATTGTTATTTGTTACCTATCCACTTCGTGCCTAGTGACACAGAACATCTCCAACCATAGATCTCCGTCTGCTGCCGCAACTCTTGCCTCAGCTCAAGACAACCATCCGTTCTCTACCCTCCTTCCATCTTCGCTAGCCAAGGGTTTTCGGTCCACTCCGCTCCCCATAAACCCTTGGCCGATATGCCTTGCAAATTGCCGGTCACATGTACTGCCATCTATACAGTCACGCTATTTTAAAGAACGATAATTCTGATGAAAAATATTAGCCAATGAAATAACGGCTTATGTACGCTATAGTCAGCAAGCGATCTAAGTGCATTCGGAACTCCTCGCGTGGCTCGTACCTCGCACACTGACTCGGATGTGATCGGATTGTTGCCATATTGGATATTTGAATTCACGTGTTCAAAACAAAATATACGTTTCGTCGGCTCTGGACAATTGCACGACCGTTATATCAGCATGAAAACGGTTGCAATTAGCTTACAATATAGTTCCCTGACTGAATTGCCAAGTCCATTTTTCTAAACTGCATCAATGCGAGAAAGTCGTCTCGTAGCCGAAGGAACAGTCCAAGCGGAGTGGACATGAGTAACAGGTAACTTCCGGCGGAGAAAATGTATCAAATCGATGCATATCCCTACACCATTCACATCCGAGGTGTATACGGAGCGTAGCGGAGTTAGCCGAGGATTGCCGATTGATCTAAGCTGAGCGGATCAAAGGAGCTGATTCTCACACATGAGATGATTCTAATCAGATGATAGAAGTTTATCAAAAAACACAGAACACTTCGAAAAACGAAAAACATTTTTTAAAACGATTTTCAACATCAGGCAAATTCTAACATCGAAACCTCTTGTTGGATTAAACATGACTCGTGTCTTGTCGGGACGTAAGGACGGGAACCCTGGCGAGTCCCGAGAATGGGTTGCTCGCGAATTAGCTGACCGGCTGTGGCAACTGGCTTCAAGAATATATTACTGGAAGAACAGTTGATAGACTTAACAGTCTTGGTCTTTCTGCTAGGCCCTACCTATACATGTCATATCTCCAACAGTCCTTATAATCCCGTTAATGAAGTCATCGCGGAAAAAATACGCAGTGACAGTATCACTCTTTATTTACGTAATAAATACGGACAGCCCACATGTCCAGGAAATTCCAGATTTACTCCCTCGACTGCCGAACTCTTAAAAACTAAACTTCTGTTACTCTGTTTCTTGTACTTAAGGAGTCTATCCCGAAGTTTAAAAGAAATCTGGCCGCGCACAAGGCGGGGCAAATCCCCCCGCTCTGAGACCACAGGATTATCTAAAAATTTCAAAATGACAAAATTCGGTCCTATTGTGAAAGTGAGTAGTCGCGATCGCAAACACACGCAAATTGATTTTATTATCTAAAATTAATTGACGGCTTGATTAATAATGGGTGTTAACATGCTCATCCCGCCCCAGCTTTTTGATTTGCAAAAATAGCTGTAAAATAGCCATTCAAACATTGAGTTTCTCGAATGATCGAAGTGCCGGTCAACGTCCTCCCATCTTCTAAAGAAAGGTTTAAATGAATAGTTACCTCTGTCATTCCTATTTCATTGTTTTTAAAAACAAATATGGAGACCTGGACCTCTATATACAAAAACACACTCTTTTAAAAGAAAACACTTCCAGGCATTTAAACTTTCTTTGTACTAAAGCAATTTTAAACCTCCAAACTGCTTATAAATCACCCGGTAGCGAAGTGTTAGCGTGTATGTTTTTTATTGTGGTTGTTACTGATCTTGCAGGAGTGTGTTCAAAATCCTGCAAAATCCCTTTTAAATTTATTTTATTTAACAAATAATAACATTCATAATTTTTTTTTCAAATTATAAAGGCGGCGGTCAATGATTTTGTTAGAATTTTTTCATCAATGTACATGCAAGTCGAAAATAGGGCTAGGAATAAACCAAACAAGACATGCCAGTCCCCAATCGTGTGACTGTTGTTTTGTCGTAAAAAGCAGTTTAAAGGGCAAACAAAACGTAAGTTAGCACGGGATTGAAGTAGAAAAATGCTCAAATATGTGTTAATCCACTATATTTTCGATATATGATAACAAAAAACAAAATGCTACTTTTTGCGACAGCCCGCCGTAGTTATCTAGACGCCGAACTATTTTATGAATACCACACAGGTCCTTCGACCTATCTATTTCGAAAATAATTTCAAAAATGCAATAATGATGTGAACAAGTATAATATATCTACAATTCTACATTGTTGCAACAATTCCCTCACACAAATATCTTAAACACTTCATGTACCCTGTCAATTATAATCAAGCCCAGGGGAAAAACAGGGTGAAACCTTTGATTTTGGGACCAAAAAAACTCTGACAAACTGGCGATGATATATTACTGCAAATCAAAAATTATGCAAATCTTCATTACTTTACATCAACAAGAAAACTTGTGCTATACTGTCGAAGGGCCGGCTAGAATGACCACGAGACACACAATCGAACACCTGTAACCGCACGCAATTTCTTGGTTGAAATTATCTGCCATGATGACATACAGTCACATGACTAAAAAAAACCCGTTTTTATACAATATTTTTTCCGTCTATACTACGAACGCGGAAAAAATTAAGTATCCACTAAGTTTTCGTATAGATAACAAAAAACAAAAATGCTTATATTTTGCCGAACAGCCGCCTAGTTATTAAGAAAAACACAAAGATAGGGGGTACCGATACTACCATGAACAGCAAGTGCAAATTGAAATTCGAAAAAAAAATAGGCATACTATACATAAATAACGTAATATGCAGGCAGTATAAAACATACCTACCACCTTACACATAGAATAATCTAATATAACACATTATGCCTAAATGTTTTTAGTGACCTCTAACATATTTCAACTGAATCTTACAACATAACATCCTTGCTAGTTTTCGCTTTTCCAACGACCATGCCTTTTCCAGCCATCTGT
>CAJDSM010000026.1:12255-48340 GCA_903981925.1 Ostrea lurida
ACGGACCAGCATAAATGAATTACATGTAACTGGCGGAACAGTGACACTGGCTATTGATACCAATACTTCATTTCTACCAATCAACAGATGCTTGATTCGAGTAGTTCTCTAATAGACTTTGAAATTCCCCTTACCATGACTATTAACAAAGTACTTCCATCCTTCCGTTAATTGTGTCCTGTTGACCAATTTCTCGTTAAGGTGACACCGCAGTAACCTACAGGATACCAAGATCTCATTGTATACCATTCCTGCACAAACAGGGAGCCGTACCAAACACTCTATGGCACAGTCAAAAAGACTAATATCCCCAAAAGATTCAATATAGCAATAGTCAATTGTTGGTAGAAGATCATCAAAAGCAAAATCTCTGGTTATTATAACTTTAGATCCAACAGCTATAATAACCACGACGGCAAATATCTGTAGGCCTACAAGACTTTTTCTCATTTTGTTGAAATGGTTTTATACCAACTCTCAATCTGTTTGTTGAAATGGATAAGAGACACCACTTTAAACTCGCGTTAACTTATAGGAAAATATCAGAAATTTGCATATTGGAATAGGAAAGAAAAAATTCGTCTTATGCGTTAATCTTCCTGTTAATGCTGGTTTTGAATATGTGTAGTTGTCCTTCATCTTATAAGCTTAAGCTTTCTTTGTACCTAGTCGTATGTTAACAACTTAAATCAAAATCAGCATGATTGTATTCAAATTGATTGGATAGAAATATTTCAATGTATAAAGAAAAGTTACAAGACATTGATGTTGTTTATCAATAGCAGTTTTTTAAAAAGAATTTCTCTATCCCATAGCAAACTTCATGTCTTGACTGCAATTCACAATCATCATCATCAAGGATATAACCTCCATCACGCTATATCGAGAACGAGAACAAAACGTGATGAGCTCTTTTATCTTGATCTTAATAATGATTAATCCTTTCACTTGGGAAACAATTGGCACAGAGCACTAGCAAATCCAATCACTAAACTTGAAACTCTTGTTTTTGTTTGTCCAAACATATGTAGGTAATGAAAGAAGTGCTAGATCATTAAATTACTTTGTCATCCAGTTGGTGTAATTTGTCTACAAACCAAGTGTTTAAAAATGCTTTTCCGAAGAAGTATCGGTAAATATTTTTGTAGTACAATACAAAAAGGCGAAGGTAACATCGTGTAAAACGAAATCATAATAAACAAAACATATACAAAATCGAGTGTAGGGCAACACGGACCTCCGACAAAAGCGAAGGTAGGATCAGGTGCCATGGAGGATAAGCATCCTCTGCTGACCGGCCACACCCGTGAGCCGTAGTCGAAATAAAGTAAACAGGATTACCCGCCAGTCAAATCTAGTAGGAAAATGACAGTCTAACAAAGGGTATGAAACGAATCAGTCAACATATGACTTAGTGATACTTTGTAATCGCAAACAAGGTCATTATAGCGACCGTAGAATTTGCGAAATTGATGACTTTAAACGAGATTCGTTGTAACCCTGGCAACTTCAACTTTTTTTGTTAGTAGTTGGCCTCGCTTTAAACAATCCGCATACGCATAGCATGCTCTTGCGTATCGAATCAACTGCGAGAATACACACCATAAGCAGGTGATAGTGGTATATACGTAAGAATAAAAGGGAAAGTTACGATTCAAAGTTAAAGTCATCACGCTTTATCATTAATGTAGTTTGTCAGTCTGCTTAGAGTCAATGATTACAGTAAAAATAGTCCAAATATGAAGAATACTGTCAGAATTCGTGGTTCTTTTTACGGTTCTTCGGGATTAATATATCAAATTGAGTACATAATTGTGAATTATTATGATTGTAAAATTGATAGCACATCATCTATATACCTATATTCAAGGTTGAAAGACACGGCAAGTTTTTGTTTTGTTTTTTTGGTTTTTTTTTTATCCTTAACAGTTTTGTACAAATTCTGCTTCATATGAAATATAAAAATAAGTCTGCCAAAAAGGGGGCACAATTAGTGCCCATGGGAATACCAACGGATTGTTGGAAGACCTGGTCTCCAAAGACTACATAAATATCATCTATAAAGAAACCCAAGCATGTTCTTAATATCTACTTCAGAGTACTTGTGTGGGCAATCAGAGTGTTTTTTAACAAAATATGTGTCTTTTTTCTCAACGACTAGAAAATCGTATTTTCGGGTGCCATTTTTGTTTAAAAAGCATTATGTATAATCTGAAAAAGCCTAGATTTTAATTTATCGTGAGGAATCGTTGTATAAAGTGTGGAGAAATCGTACATTTTGATGCAGTCAATTTTAGAAAATTCTCGTGATTTTAGGTTATCCAAAAGCTCTTTAGAGTTTTTAAGAATCCACATCTGATTGACACCACTTCTGGAATATGTAGTGTAACAGTATCTCTGAAGAGACTCTTTAATAGCTGTTAGTAGTTTAGTTAAGATTAAGAGAAAGAGGCTGTGGAGAGCAGTTACTGGAACCAGCGATGTATCTTTGTAAGGGTTTTATGCAATTTCGAATCCAATAAAGGTATGGTAATTCAATTGATCCTGGTTCTTCGGAATATAGAAAGTATTTAAATACAGAAAGGTGATTTTGAAGAATTTCATCTATGTGGCAATTGCTTGAGTATAAGTAGGATTCCCAGATTGTTGAAGTAAATCCTAGTTCATTTAAAAGACAATTATAGTAGTAACTTTTACAAACAAAGACAATGTTGTTGCTGCTTTATCAGCTGGAACTAGTACAAAGTTTTTATGAGTCTATGTAACTCATTTACCACTTCTGGCTCTTAAAAACAGATGTATAAATAGTACGCATTTTCCCCGTCAAATGGTGAATACGGGAATTTAATAAATTTCGAATAGTTTTGATCCATTCAGACAAAGTGTTAAGCTCCTCTCCCTCAGATTTTGCCCAACGCCTGGCGTATTCCTCACAGAATTCATGATAGTCATGAAATTATGTCACCATTTAAATGAGCGAAGTTCTCGGAATTTAGGACCTTTTAACAATGCTTCCTGAAGAACCTCAAAATGAATGTCAACTGTCCGCATCCTTTACGTTTTCTAGCTTCACTCAATTTCAATTCATTCGATCTCACAGTCATATAAATAACCTTTAGACATTGGTACGTTTTGATATGCCTATTTCCTTTGTCAGATTGTTTCGTGCTATGCAAACATTTGTTCGGTAGTTTTAGAGTTGAACAGTGTTCATTTTTTTAACTGTGTTGCTTTAAATAAATACGTTCCATCTTGTTTGACCTTTTCTTCACTTTTGCTATCAGCAGCTTTATTTAATCCATTGCCTCCTAGTGGGTTTATGAAAGAGGACAAATCACCCCATTGAGTCTTGGTGACAGTATAACACCCGTTTTTATGACATACATACATGTATGTAACAGATGCACTAAAAAAAAACCTTACTAAAGCACTCAGAATTATGACTTCTATTATCTTTTACAAGTCTGTAGCTTGATACTTTTTTGCCTCTTTTAGGGGTTCAAAAAGAGGACATATGCATCATCATTGAAAGTTTGATGATGTAGTTTACATGCATGTACTACTATAGTAAGTAAAATACTTATATACATTTAATTACAGACTGTAAAAGAAAGGAATCATCATTTAAACACCGTAATTGTGCGATAAAGATCTTCTGTGACTGTGTCTTTAAAATTAAGTACGATATACAACTGAATACGGTTCTCTACATACTTTTACAACATCGATTATTAGAGGAATTCTTGAATTTGTCTTACATGACCAATAATAATTTGCACTCAAGGTGGCATTTTGTAAATGGTCGATATTTGTCAGTTCTTCCCTAATTCAAACATAGGTGGCGCAAGACTCGTTTACGTCCTTCTTGACTTCCGGTGTATGTAAGATAGAGTGAGGGTGGTAATTCAATATTGCGAATGCCGTCTTATTGTGTGCCGAGATGCTCGACCCGCGGGGAGTTAAGCTTCCAAGAAATATGAATCAATGAAACATAACACAGTGGATTATTGCCATTAAGCGGAACAGCGAAAACGAACGCTTGAAATTCTAGACACTCACACCCCGGGACCACACCCACGCAGTATATTGTCACATGTTTGTTGAGGAAACTATTTACGGTAGGTTGGAGATGCTATCCTTAGTTTGGAACTTTCTGCATAAATGGTTATGTTTAGATTTTAGTTATTCTTGCCAATGCAGTCATCAAATTGTTGCTCTTACAATCCATCAATTTAATATTGATCTCGAATTTTCTCAGCCCGTGTCTACTGTACATGTACGTCATCAATATAATCTTCATGGGGAAGTGTATGAACGAATTATGGCACAGTACTTCTCACAAAAATATATTAAATATTTTATATTAAGATATATTTATAAGTTTAGAACACTAGTTGTTCCTGACAGCAGCACCCCCCCCCCCTTTTTCACCCGCAATCAATGTCAGTGCGAGTCGACGCGATTCTAATTCAAAAGGGAACGGTTGCAGTGACACTGTTACTGTAAGTTACGACACTGTAACTGTAAGACAGGGAACATTTCTAGAATTTGTTTTTGATGAGTGTATTGTGAATAATTTGTTATACATGTACACATTCCTTTCGTTACAATTTAATCGTGTTCCATTTAAACTTTAGGGAAAATGACAGACTGGAATCTTCATTACATTTGACATTAATCAAAATATGCGATGAAATTGTCAAACTTATATGATTTAAACAAAGTCTGCATTATCATGGATATTTTGTTAAATGTCATGTTGATCAACGGACCCATGAAAGTTCAGTCCAAAACACCACCAAAGAAATGATTGTACTTTGCCTATTTGTAGAATTAAGAAGGATTGGATCTCACAGGATCCAGATTTTTTTTATTAAATTTTTGAAATAAAGTTTATTATTCAATCATCTTCATTAATTCTAATTTTATCAAAATCAAATGCAATATTTATTAAGCTGTAAATTTATCCAATAAAAAAAAAAAAACAAAAACAAACAAAAAAACAAAACAAAACAAAAAATTAGTGTGTCATTTTTTTTAGGCATTAACCTCTTAAAAATGTAAAAACCATGCATGTTCATTGTTGTTGTTTTTCTTTACAATCCAATCTGACAAGAATATTATTCAGAGAGTTCCAAAAATATCTCACTTTTTAATTTCAGTCACTTATGTAAATTCACTCGCTGTGCTGTTGATGTTATCAATATTGACTACAGTTTCTACGTAACGGTATATAAAGATTCTGATTTTTATAATGCATAAGTACATGTACACCCAATCCGTGATACAATTATTTTCAATTTCGTTCAGATCATGTATTTTCAATGTTACACGATTAAAGATAGATATGAATTTCGGCATTAAAAAATATTCTCTAAACAACTCAAATATCAAACTGCTCGATCGAGTTATCTTTCTTGCTATAGGCACATGTATAAGCTACGGCACAGCGAAGTGTGCAACAGGTGTTAATAGTTCAGTATTTTCCCCTTTGGAGTACATGCATGGGTTTATATATTTAAGGAAATCATATTCATACTTTTGGATCCCTCGTCATATTCAATCTAAAGGATCAATTTACATTAACAACAACAAAATTTATTAGTCCGTATCTGGTTTTAGTCTTTGCAAAACGCTTAACAATAATCGCTCTTGATTGTCGTCTGAGGCTTAGCAAGTCTGACTGAGTGTTGGTTGTTTTTTTTCAAATGCCTTAATATATGTGGACATCTAGACGTAAACCTGTAATAGATCTCTNTTGTTGGTTTTTTTTTCAAATGCCTTAATATATGTGAACATCTAGACGTAAACCTGTAATAGATCTCTTACAGGTATGTACTTGCACGATATATGTATTGTTTACTTTTTCGAGCTCTTTAGATATTTCGTATTTTTGAAACGAAAACATCCGGTTTTAAACTGAATCAGTGTTCCTCTCTCTCAAGCCAGGATAATTAAAGGAGGAGGGTTGGGCAAGTGGTTAGCTCCCACTTCCCGTATAAACATACTAGCTATAGAAACGGCAGCAACAGAAATAACTTCAACTGATGAAACGGACATGCTACTGGATCTATGACGAAGGGGTTTTAAAGCCGAGAAGATATCTCTAGCCCCATAGTGGATCTCCTGGCGCCGAAAAGATGCATGTACATCCTAGTTGGATGCTGGAATATGCAGACCCTGTACCAGACAGGAAGACAAGAACAGACAGTGAATTAAAGAGGTAGGCAACTACAACATTGTCTTGCTGGGAGCCATGGAGGCCATACGAACAAAAACGGGAAAGTAGAGACTGAGCTTCGGAGAGACCATCAGCTGGACAGGCAGACAGGACGACAACCACCAGGTAGGAGTGTCCCTTATCATCAACAAGAAGCATGTATCAATACCGTGTTGCAGTGGACACCGCTCAGCGAACGCCTTCACTAAGTACGACAAGAAGTATGCAAAAATGTCAGTGATACATGTAGTTGCCTACGCCCCCAACAACACCACCGATGATGAAGACAAAAACAACTCTTACTGCACATTGCAGTTTTGGATAAAACACCAAAACAAAATGACCTTCTGTATCTGATGGACAATTTCAACGCAAGACTTGGAAGCAACAACGAGAACAGAGAAAAGGTCATAGGGCGACATGGAATTGGGAACCTAACTGAAAATGGCGAGATGATCGTCGGTCTTTCCATGAAGAACGACTTTGTCACCGGTAGCATAATCTTTCACCACAAAACCTTTCACAGACTCACATGGACCTCACCTAATGGCAGGTCACAGAGCTAGATTGACCACATTGCCATTAAAAGCAAGTGGAGACAATCCCTGCATGATGCGATAAGCCGATATTGGAAGCGATCACAATCTGCTCATGGTGAAGCTGACAACGAAACTGAGGAAGGCAATTTGATGTTACCAAGCTGAATGAACCAGCAATCAGCAATGTAGCAATAAAGAACCGATTCAATGTTCTCCAGGATGAAACAATTCTCATCATTGATTATTTCAACCAGGTCATGGTCGAAATAGCAAAATAACGGAAAAGCATAAGATCAGAATGGATGGATGGCCATTGAAGAAAGGAAGCAGCAGAGGAGTAGATTCCGCCTGTAAGAAAGGGTCAAAGTTCAGTACAGATAGAAAGACAGACAAGTTAAAACAGCGGCAAGGAGAGAAAAACGCCTATACGCCAAAAAAAATTGCGGAAGAAGCAGAGGTGGCTGCCTGTCAGAAAGCCATGAAGACTGTCTATCAGATCATAAAGAAGCTGCGTGATGACTATGCGAACAACCAAGACCTTCCTGTAAAAGATGCAGATGAGATTCCTATCAAAGAAGAACGAGCCAACTTCCAGAGATGGGGTAAAAACTTTCAGCAAATCCTGAATCGACTAGACCCGCCAACTTGGCATCAACATTAAACATTAGGAAGTTAAGGATGCCATCTGAAAATTGAAGAAAGGCAAGGCCCCAGGACAACTTACCTGCACTTCGTCTAACTCTGTTGCTTCAGCTACGAAGTCTTGCATAATGAAGAACATGCCGTCGTTCCTCTCGAAAACTTACATAAACCTGACCAGAGCTCAATATCTAACTGATCCATTCGTCCTCCATTATTTCTCTCATACATTGTATCTTCTGAATTTATGTCAAATGCTGTGTCCTACAGTAGAAGTCCTTCACCGGCAATGATGACGTCTCAATATGAGTGACATATTCTCAACGGGACGAAAAACAAACAAATAATTAATTAATTATTTGATCAAAATCTCATGTAATATATTTAGCGTTGATCGAGCGTTATTTAGGTCATTCGCCTCAGAAGTATAGCTCGATAAGAGCACATATAAATACAAGAAATCATTTTTGAGTCTTCGGGACCATATTCATGTCATGCAGTAACACTCAAAAAGGATATCTTATTTCTTAAATGAATAACGAAATTCAAAGCTACATTTCTTAAACTAATAAATTCCGACTATGGGTAAACAATTTTCAACGCAAGATGGCGGAAAAAGGGAACGTAACATGCGATAGTATTGACACTTGCATTGTATCATCTTGGATCTAAAAAGGGATTTTAAAAAAGCATGTAATATCTAACCCTTTAAAAAACGTTTTTGTGACCCTAGAAAGCGTACCCTTTTTGATGATTACCTCTCCTTACAAGGGGTGTGTCATTTTATTTTTGAAATTCCTTCTTCAACAAAGTTCCTCTTTTCCAAGTTTGTTAAAAATTGCCCTCAATTGTAAATGTAAAACGTTAACGATGAAAGGAAAGAACGTACTGGTTAAAAAAAATCGTTTGACAATTATTAAATTTTTACTAGCAATGTGTAAAAGGAGACGAAATTTCACGAAGTTGAATGCTAACAAGGAAAATGCAAACCAATACTGTATACATTAGCAAAATATGTAGTTGCATGTGAAAGAACAGGCAAAGCCACAATGCTGAAAAGGAAACTGCATCGAAAAAAAAACAATAGATAATTGAAACAAAACTAGGGACGTCTCTTAGAAGTGCACTGCAGCAAGGATGATACAAGAACGGAAACCAAGAGGGAACTTATTCCAACAAGTTAAAAGACAGAGTAAACGAAAATTCCAAAACAGGTAAAGATGTCAAAAAAATGCACCATTAGAACTTGTTAACTCTTAGTGCATGCAAGTCATATAAACATGTCATATTACTTTATACCCTATTTCGAAGGCACGCTAGGGAGTTTCAAACACGTAACCACCACACACACGTATCATCTGGTTCTTGAAAACATTCACTGTTACAGAATTGTATTCATAGTTTACAGCTGTCCAGCGAAGTATATAGAAAAACCCCGTTTGTTAATGAGACTCTTGGTTGGGTTTCATGGTTTCTTAGTTAAATTGCTTTTCCTTTATTTTTGGAAGCTTTCGTGAAATTTTGGCTTGAAAAATAACTGTGGCTCTTGATAGAATTTTTTTCAACGTGGGTCATGTGGGTTACAGTTGATATGAAATAGTGGAAATAAAATTGAGTGAAAAAAATTCTATCAAGAGCCACGTTATTTTTCAAGCCAAAATTTTACGAAAGCTTCCAAAAATAAAGAAAAGCAATTTAACTAAGTTGTTTAAACCATGAAATCCAACCAAGAGTCTATTACAAAGGGGTTTTCATATATTCTTGGACAGCTGTAAATATGAATACATAGGCCAATTCCGTAACAGTGAATGTTTTCAAGAACCAGATGATACTGTTTTGGTGGTACGTGTTTGAAACTCCCTAGCGTGCCTTCGAAATAGGGTATAAAGTAATATGACATGTTTATATGACTTGCATGCACTAAGAGTTAACAAGTTCTAATGGTGCATTTTTTGACATCTTTACTGTGTTGAACTTTCGTTACTCTGTCTTTTAACTTTGGAATAAGTTCCCTCTTGGTTTCCGTTCTTGTATCATCCTTGCTGCAGTGCACTTCTAAGAGACGTCCGTATTTGTTTCAATTATCTATTGTTTTTTTTCGATGCAGTTTCTTTTCAGCATTGTGGCTTTGCCTGTTCTTTCACATGCAACTACATATTTTGCTCATGTATACAGTATTGGTTTGCATTTTCCTTGTTAGCATTCAACTCGTGAAATTCGTCTCCTTACACATTGTAGTAAAATTTAATAATGTCAAACGATTTTTTAACCAGTACGTTCTTTCCTTTTCATCTTTAACGTTTTACATTTACAATTGAGGCAATTTCTAAAAATTGGAAAAGAGGAACTTTGTTGAAGAGGAATTTCAAAAATAAAAATGACACCCCCTTGTAAGGAGAGGTAATCATCAAAATGGGACGCTTTCTAGGGTCACAAACGTTTTATAAAGGTTAGATATACATGCTTTTTTAAAATCCCTTTTTAAGATCCAAGATGAACATGCAAGTGTCAATACTATCGCATTTACGTCCCTTTTCCGCCATCTTGCGTTGAAATTGTTTACCCATAGTCGGATATTTATTAGTTTAAGAAATGTAGCTTGAATTTCGTTATTCATTTAAGAAATAGATGTTCTTTTTGAGTGTTACTGCATGACATGAATTTGGTCCCGAAGACTCAAAATGATTTTTGTATTTATATGTGCTCTTATCGGCTTATTACTTCGAGGCGAATGACCTAAATAACGCTCGATCAACGCTAATATATTACATAGGATTTTGATCAAATAATTAATTAATATTTGTTTGTTTTTCGTCCGTTGAGATATGTCACTCATATTGAGACGTCATCACTGTGCCGTGGTGAAGACTTCTACTGTAGACACAGCATTAGACATAATTCAGAAGATACAATGTATGAGAGAAAAACTGGAGGACGATATGGATATCATACTTAGAATTTTAGACTCTGGTCAGGTTATGTAAGTTTCGAGAGGAACGACGCCATGTTCTTCATTATGCAGTTCGTAGGATTTTCCTCTCTATAAGTTGTCTTTCTTCTCAATCCAATGATTAAATTCTATATTTTCATGTTGATGGTTGTGTGTTGTGTCGTGTGGTTGTGTTCTTGTAGTGTTTACACCAGTCTTTTCTTCTAGTGTTTTTCTTCTGACTTTGTTTGATGCATTGTTTTATTTTTTTATGGCTGTGCATGGCGTTCTCTCCTTGCCGCTGTTTAACTTGTTCTTTCTTTCGTATCTTTAACTTCCTTTCTTACAGGCGCGAATCTACCCTCCTGCTGCTTCCTTTCTTCACATGTCCTACATCCATTCTGATCTTATTGCTTTTCCGTTATTTGCTATTTCGACCAGACTGGTTGAAATAATCAATGATGAGAATTGTTTCATTCCTGGAGAACATTGAATCGTTCTTTATTGCTACAATGCTGGATGCTGGTTCATTCAGCTTGGTAACATCAAATTGCCTTCCTCAGTTTCGTTGTCAGCTTCACCATGAGCAGATTGTGATCGCTTCCAATATCGGCTTATCCATCATGCAGGGATTGCTCCACTTGCTTTTAATGGCAATGTGGTCAATCTAGCTCTGTGACCTGCCATTAGGTGAGGTCCATGTGAGTCTGTGAAAGGTTTTGTGGTGAAGATTATGCTACCGGTGACAAAAGTCGTCTTCATGGAAAGACCGACGATCATCTCGCCATTTTCAGTTAGTTCCCAATTCATGTCGCCTATGACCTTTTCTCTGTTTCTCGTTGTGCTTCCACAGTCTTGCGGTGAAATTGTCCATCAGATACAGAAGGTCATTTGTTTTGGGTGTTTATCCAAAACTGCATGTGCGAGTAGAGTGTTTTTGTCTTCATACTCGGTGGTGTTTGGGGCGTAGCAACTACATGTTCACTGACATTTTTGCATCTTCTCTGTGTTACTAGTGAAGGCGTTCGCTGAGCCGGGTCCACTGCAACACGGTATGATACATGCTTCTTGTTGATGATAAGGACACTCTACCTGGTGGTGCTGTCCTGTCGCCCTGTCCAGCTGATGTCTCTCCGAAGATCAGTCTCTCTCCCGTTTTGTTCGTATGGCCTCCATGGCTCCAGCAAGACAATGTGTAGTTGCCTACTCTTTAATTCACTGTCTGTTCTTGTTCTCCTGTCTGGTACAGGGTCTGCATATTCCAGCATCCACTAGGATGTACATGCATCTTTCGCGCCAGGAGATCCACTATGGGGCTGAGATTCTTCTCGGCTTTAAAACCCTTCATAGGTCCAGTAGCAGTCCGTTTCATTCAAGTTGAGTTATTTCTGTTCTGCCGTTTCTATAGCTAGTCATGTTTATACGGGAAGTGGGACTAACCACTTGCCCACCTCATCCTTTAATTATCCTGGCCTGAAGAGAGAGGAACACTGATTGAGGTTTAAAACGGATGTTTCATTTCAAAGATACGAAATCTAAGAGCTCCGAAAAAGTAAACAATAAATATATCGTGCAAGTACATACCTGTAAGAGATCTATTACAGGTTTACGTCTAGATGTTCACAATTTAAGGCATTTGAAAAAAACCAACAATCATCGACTTGCTAAGCCTCAGCGACAATCAAGAGCGATTATTGTTAAGCGTTTTGCGAGACTAAAACCAGATACGGACTAATAAATTTTGTTGTTGTTAATGTAAATTGATCCTTTTTAGATGAATATGAGGGATCCAAAAGTATGAATATGATTCCTTAAATATATAAAACCATGCATGTACTCCAAGGGGAAAATACTGAACTATTAAACACTGTTGCACACTCGCTGGCCGTAGCTTATACATGTGCCTTAGCAAGAAAAGATAACTCGATCGACAGTTTGATATTTGAGTTGTTTAAGAATATTTTTTAATGCCAGAATTCCTATCTATCTTTTAATCGTATAACATTGAAAATACATGATCTGAAATAAATTGAAAAAATTGTATCACGAATTGGGTGTACATACTTATGCATATAAAAAATCAGAATCTTTATATACCGTTACGTAGAACGTATTCAATATTGATAACATCAAACGCACAGCGAGTGAATTTACATAAGGACTGAAATAAAAGTGAATTTTTGGAACTCTGAATAATTCTTTGTCCAGATGGATTGTAAAGAAAAACAAACAACAATGAACATGGATTGTTTTACATTTTTAGAGGTTAAGCCTAAAAAAATGACACACTAATTTTTGTTTGTTTTTTGTTTTTTGTTTGTTTTTTGTTGTTTTTTTTATTTAGGATAAATTACGCTTAATAAATATTGCATTTGATTTTGATAAAATTTTGATTAATGAAGATGATTGAAATATAAACTTTATTTCCAAATAGATTTTATTTAGTAAAAAATTGATCGAGATCGATGATAGTGGTTCCCCCTGTGATAAGTGATTCAGTGACACTTTTTTTATCAGTTGCTCTCTCTTTTATTTTTCCTCACGTTAAACTAGTGCTGATCCCTCTGTGATATGACAGTGGACACCATTTATCCTGTCTCCATTATCTAATTCTCACTATTCTTTTGGTGGTGGTTTTTATGGACTTTCGAACGGTTTCATTGTAGTCCGTTTGATCTCACCACTCTCTAGTTAGATATGATTTTAAGTACAAAATAACCCCACTATGAATTCCATGCTAGAGTTTTCTGTTCCCTTTAAATTTCATATCAAAGCGTTTAACGTTTTATCATTTCTACGCAATTTTGATTTAATGTCAAATGTTCAATTGAGGATTTCCCCTTCTCTCGTGATATCAATTATGATTCACCTTTAAAGGTTTTTTAGAACATGCGTTGATATCGATTCATAGTACTCGACCAGGGTAAATGTGATCATGTATAAACGATAAAATTAATTACCACGAATACATCATCAAAAACAAATCTAGAAATGTTCCGCGGTCTATCTTTACAGTTTTACAGGTGGTCTCACCTTACTCTGTGATAACCAGTTATGTTACACTGTTGGCAACACGTATCCTTCCCTCTTGACTGATCGCGGTTCCCTTTCTGTTTCACCACTGCATTTCATGCGTTAGAGCGTGAAAAAAAGGGGGGGTGCTGCTGTTCAGGTGAACAACTTGTGTTTTCTAATAGCTTTATTAACCCATATTCCTTTAAATATAATATTAATATTTAGTTTTTGAGCAGGTTACTTGTGGCAATTAATATGCTATAACATCCCAAGAGATTGATTAGTGACATCGATCTTTATAATGAGTGATCTCCGGTTATAATTTCTAAGGGCGTGTAAAAACGTTTTCCGATGTTCAATAGTAATTGGTTGAGGATGTCACGCTTCAGTCAGCTAAGATGTAAGTTAGACAGCGTCATTGTATGCTGTCATATCCATTAAATATTTTCGAAGAAACTCATAACGATTATGCAGAAAGGTTCCATACGTAAGGATGTGGCAGCGAGTCGCCTCCGCCTGCGTGTGTGGCTGGTGGGTTGGAGAGAGTAATACTATGCCGTAGTGTGAACATGTCTGCAATTAAGAGGGTATGTGAGATGATGTCAGTGCAGTCATCAAGTGTGCTGCGTACAACGCCAGACATAAGATGATCTGCGAAGCTGCAACCAGTGGACTTCCGCTACCGCACTATCCTGTGCTCAGTACATGTTGACGGTCAGCTCTAATTCTTATGTTACAGTGCGTGTCAGGGGGGAAGGTGGAGACCGAATGTAGGACAGGACTCTTCACATAAAACATAGATTAAAGATTGATATGAAGATATTATGGGATACAGGTCTTGCTGAATATGAACACTGATGACATTTTGGAGTCCTGTTCCCTGGATTTTCAGGATGCTAGCAGGACCCCCCCCCTCCTAGATCTCGGTGTCCCGCATGGATTGTGCCGGTCTGTGGGTGATAGTAGAAGTCCGGGGAGCGAATCGTATGTCAAAAGGAACGGTGGGCAGTGACACTAGGATGATGGCCCTGTAAATTGAACGACACTGTCTCCTATTTCAGTTATACGTCCTACAGATGCTCGAATTATGAGGGAACGTGAACATGGATGAGTTAGAGTAGACTAATACCTTGATCTGCCGTTATTTCAGTTAACTGTGACCTTTCTAAGTGATATCCTTGATTCTGACATGTAACTATTCGCGTTGTGCTTCCTATCAGGTTAACTGTTGTCTCTACTACTGTGTATAATAAAGGAGTGGACAGCAATAATCCATGTAGCATCACGGTATTCTCTAGAGAATCTGTCGTTAAGCGTTTGTCCCTCCATGTGATGTTAGATATAGAAGTTTTGACACTATTAATCATGGTCTCCACTCTTAAATCAGGATGCGAACATGGAATATGGTCATACCTCATGTGATGTATAGATATATGAGAAGATAGAACACATACACTTCACGGTTGTCTCAGCCCTATTTCAGTTAACGTTGTCATCGCTATCTGTCCAGATTATTGATTATGAGTTGGGAGCACATATACCTGTGGTCTCCATGGGTATTTCAGTGTTGAAGCAACGTTGTCGGCCTCACCATTGGTGTAGATGGTCAAGGGTCTCACCAAACACCAAGCTCGAACAACAAATGATATTGTACTCCTGTCTTCTCGCTTATATTTCAGTTGTTAATATTACGTATGTCACGCGTCTGTGATATATTAGTGACACTATTCGCTGATTTCTTCCCAATACTTCAAGGTAACGGCCCCAGTACCTGGTTATTATTTTGTTATTAAATTGGAAATAAAGGTATTATTATCAATGATCTTCATTAATCTAATTGATCAAATAGATTGAATTGCCCTAAATCTATCTGAGTCTGCCAATCATTGCATAAATGTTATATATACCGTAAAGAAAAAAAAAATGATCTCACACACTCCTATAGAAGCATATGAAAAAAAACCAAAAAACCAAACAGAAACAAAAGTGACAACATATAGATAACTGTCTCCACTATTTCAAAAATCGTTACGGTAAGTAGTTGTATCATTTTTCTTTAGGCATTAACCCTTATAATGTTTAAAACCAGCTGTCATTTTGTGGTGTTTTTTTCTTTTACATCCCAATCTGAATCAAGAATTATTTTCACGAGGTGTTAGTTTCCCCTAAGTTATTCTAACTTTATTTAATAGTTTTTTGACAGTACCCTTATGTATAATCCAGTTTTCTCACACGCTCCTTGCTTGTATTTGATTCATGTTTTCATATTGAATACGTTAGCTTAAACGTGGTTATAATAAAATTCTGATTGTTATAAGCATTAATTGACTCCCTGCTATCACCATCCGTGATACAATATATTTTCAATTTTGTAGTCTGTAATTTTTTCAGATTCACTGTTAGTTTTCAGAATGTTTTACTGACACTGATATCTTCTATCTCAACGATATTATAGAATTCAAATTTTTACTGTGCATTTTTAAAATGTCTCTTAAAACGCAATCCAATCTTGCCCTTCGATTGAGTCATAGATTATTCTTTTGGCTATAGCACAATGTTGGCACGTATCCTCTTTCTTCCTAAATTTGTTACAAGCTACTCTTCACTATAGGCACAGCTCGAAGTGTTGCTTGCAACAGTGTTTTATAGTTCAGTTATTTTTCCCCTTTGGAGGATGCTTTGTTTAATATTATTTTATGGCATCTCCTTCATGCATCTTTGTGATTCCGTCTTCGTCATATCATCTGCAAGGAAGTATTATTTCAATTTACATGTAGAACAAACTACTACACTCGAAAATCTTTTCTTAGTCCCTAGTTTAATATCATCTTTTGGTTTAGTCTTGTTATAGCTCTAAACGTCTTTAATCAGATAAATGGTCCCGCTCGTGTCCCTCTGTGTTGTCGGAGCTTAATTGTGAGAAATATCTTGGTACGACACAGTATATATGCACTTTCTCCTGGATTATTGTTCATTGGTTTTATTACTTGTTAAATATGCCTTAATATATGGTAACATCTCTAGACGTTATAAACCTTAATGTTAGATCTCTTACAGGTTTATCCTCTATCCTGCACGTATTTTATGATGCTTTACTTTTTCGAGCTCTTAGATATTCGTATTTTTAAATGAAACAATCCGGTTTTCTAAAACTCATCAGTGGTCCTTCTCTCAGTCAGCTCCTTGATTTATATTAAAGATGAGGGTTTGGCAACTGTTTAGCTTTCACTTTCCGTATAAACAACAGCTATTCGAAACGCAGCAACAGAAATAACCTTCAACTTGATGAAACGGGACATGTACTGGCACCTTATGACGAAAGGTATTTTTTAATAGCTCGGAACGACTTTTAGAATTCACTCTCTGTCTTATCCCTAATTTCGTAGACGATCTCACGGCGCGACATAAGTGATGTATCTCCTGTGAATGCTGGAATTATTCAGACCCTTACCAGATCAGGATAAACAAGAACACGTATCAGTGAATAAAGAGGTAGGCACAACTACCAACATTGTCTTTGCTGTGTAGCTCACGCCGGCTCCATTACTGTGTAATATCTAAAACGGAGTGAAGTAAAGACTGAGTTGAAGACAGCAGAGTGTGTCTTGGACAGGCCGAACAGCTGACGTCAACCACCAGGATGGATTGTCCTCTGTACTCTTATCACTTCCAATACAAGATTTAGCCAAGTTCAATACCGTGTTGCAGTGGACACCGCTTCTTAACGTCCCCTCTCCTCTCGATTTTTCACTTGAAGTACGACCAAGAAGAGTATCTTGAGCTCAATACTAGAATGTCTGTCTCACATGTGTAAGTTTTCCTCTACCCACCAACGTTACACAACGATCTCTCTGATTTGTGATATATTGAGACAAAACAAACTCTTACTGCACATTGCAGTTTTTGGATAAAACACCAAAACAAAATGACCTTTCGTAATCTGATTGGACAATTTTCACGCAGACGTTGGTAACTTGCAAGCATCATACGAACGTAACAAGAGAAAATGTTCATAGTCGGCGACTTCAGGAATTTGGGAACGCTATTATTGTAAATGGCGAGATGATCGTACGGTCTTTCCGATTGAACGAACGAACTTTGTCACCGGTAGCATAACCTCTTCTACCTACGTGATACCTTATCCGACTCACATGGACCTCACCTAATGGCACGGTCACAGAGCTGTCTGACCACATTGCAATTAAAAAGCAGTGGAGGACGAGATCAATCCTCTGTTTCTGATGCGATAGCGATATTGGAGCGAGTCACATATTTTGCTCGATGTGATAGCTGACAATCGAAAACACTGGAGGTGGCAATTTGATGTTACCAAGTGAATGAACCAGCAATGGCAAGCAATGGCTACAATAAGAACGATTACTGTTCTTCCAGGGATAAACAATTCTCATCATGATTATTTCACCAGTCATGGTCAGATAATAGGTCAAAATTACGCGTAAAAGCATAAATCAGTATATGGATATGGATGGCATTGAAGAAAGGAAGCAGCAGAGGAGTAGATTCCCGCCTGTAGAAAGGTCAAAGTTCAGTACGCAGATAGAAAGACAGACAAGTTGAACTGTCGCCGCAAGAGTAGTACAAAGCCTATTACGCTCCAAAAAAGCAAATTTGGCGGAGAGCTAGAGGTGGCTGCCTGCTAGAAGCATGGAAGACTGTCATATCATCATAAAGAGCCTGCGTATGACTATGCGAACAACCAAGACCTTGCCTGTAAAAGAGATTGCCAGATGAGCATTTTCAAAGAAGAACGAGCACGTCAGAGATAGGAGTGGTAAACATAGCTTTCAGAAATCCTTAATCCGTACTGATCCCCCCTAACTGGGCCAGTATTGCACACACTTTAAACATTAAGGAAAGTAAGGATTGCATCTGAAATTCGAAGAAAGGCAAGCCCACAGACAACTTACTGCCTTCGTCAACTCTGTTGCTTCAGCTTTACAGAATCTTGCATAATGGAAGAACATGCCGTCGTTCCTCTACGAAACTAGTACTGAACCCCTGGACTAGAGTCAATATCTATGATCCATTCGTCCTCCATATTTCTCTCATACGTGTACTCTTCTTGAATTTATTCTAAAGCTGTTCCTACAGATAAGAAGTTCCTTCACCGCATGACTGAGTCTCATATTGAGTGACATATTCTCACGTACGTGAAAGAACAAACCAAATAGTAATTTAAGTCACTATTAATTTGATCAAATCTCATTGTATATATTTAGCGTTTGCATCGAGCGTTATCTTAGCATTGCTCTCAGAGTATAGCTCGATAAGGCAATATGAAATAAAAAATCATTTGGTTCTTTCGGGCCTATTCATTTAGCTAGTACACTTCAAAAGGTATCAGTTATTTGACACTCTATATATCCTGATTCGTCTCTTATTATCAACGAAATTCAAGCTGACATTTCAATCGTTAACTAATTAAATCGACTATGGTAAACAATTTTTTCAACGCCACGGATGGCGAGGACAAGGTACTGGCGTACATGCTGATTATAGTATTGAATTGCATTTGTATCAGTCTTGGAGCTTTATATAATGGATTTTAAAAAAGCAGTTCTGCAATCTCTTAAACCTTTTTATAAAACGTTTTTGTGACTAGAAAGATTGTATTTTTTCATATTTTGTATTAATGTTACCTTCACTTTATCAGAAGGGGTGTGTCATTTTATTTTTGGAATTCCTACTTGCAACAAGTTCTCTTTCTCAAGTTGTTAGAAAAATTGCCTCATGTTAAATGTAAAACTTTGTTTAACATCGACTAAGGAGAAGACAACCGTACTTGGTAAAAAAATTCGTTTACCACTAAATTTTACTGACACAATGTGTAAAAGGAGACGAAATTTCACGATGTTGATGCTTACAGGAAAAGCACCATAGTTAATGAGCAAAAATTGTAGTGCAGTGAAAGAACAGGCAAAGCACAGTGCTGGAAAGGAAACTGCAGCAGAAAAACTAAACAAGAGAGTAGATTAAATCTAGTAGGGACGCTGTCGTAGCAGTGCACTGCACTAAAGTGCATGTGATACAAGAACGGAAACCTGAGGGGACTTTCTCTAGTCCACAAGTTAAAGACAGGTTAAAAAGTCTCCAAATACTAATCGTGAAAGTATGTCCAAAATGACCATGTGTAGAGTAACTACTGCGGTTTAACTTTAGCATGTAAGGGATGTAAACATGTTGAGACTGTTCAACCTTACTCGAAGGCAGCTGTTGCAAAAGGTAACCACCAAACACGGATAGTTGGCTGGGAACATATGTATTGCTAGCATTATGAGGTACAAATACCCATGAGTTGTGTTTGTTGTCATTGAAGAGTATACAGACAGCTGCTCCTCAATTAAATGGCAATATGTGGTCGTATAACCCTCGCGGAATATTGTCAAGTGTTCCTTAACGTTGTCGCTCTGTTGATATCTTAATCCTGAAAGTCAACAGTTTAGAGGGTCCTTTTGTACATAGTCTCCTTACGTTGTCTTTATTTCCAAGTAACTGTTTCGTGGAGAGAGTGTCTGTTATTTGTCCCCTCGTGCTGATAACCTTATGACCCATAGGGGATGATTAATGAATAATAAATATACTGTGAGTGCTTCTTGAAGATGTAGGAGGTGTAAATGACACATCAGTTATCCCCTGGTATCTCCTATTTCAGCGTTTACGTGGATAATCCCTCTTGTGATATGACAGTGACAACTTATCCTGTCTTGGCTTTCTACCCTTATTATTTTCAGTTAATGCGGTTGTCTTCCTCTGTGATATTATAAAATCAACCTGGGACAGGACCCACGGAGAAGGTGAGCACTATAAATTTGCCGATGTCTCCTGTCATTATTTCAAGGTTAACGTGTGTCGCACATTCTTGTGAATTATTTAACAGTACAAGTCTCGGACCACATTTGATCTTGTTTTTTTCCCTCCCGGGTATTTCAGTTTAACGTCAGCGTGAGAAACCAGACACTCTGGTGATTGTGTGTATGAGAGTTGGAGGCACTTTAGTTAGTCCTGAAAAATGTAACCATATTAACAAACCGTGATATATTCAAAACAGCCAAAGTTAACGGGAAGAGGTGTAATTGTCGTCCCCTCATGTGAGCCTGAAGTCTTGAAGGCGACCATCTTCTTTCATGCTAGGGTCCCGTGCCTATTTGTTATTGTCAAGGTTAACGGTGCATGTTTGTCTGTGGCATGAGTGGGAATCAACCAAGAGCCCGCGTCCGTGGTATGATATGAGGAAAGACGCGCCAAACGAATAATGTGTTGAACCGGGCTGTTGATACACTAATGTACAGTCCCCATACTATTTATCACGTTTAACATATAGAATTTATAACGCCTATAAAGTGAAGGTCTTATACATAAATTGTCGTACAACGCGATGGTGTGCAGATACAAATACACAGGCAAGATAGGTACAGTGAAAGATACCTCTCGGTGTGGATGTTATTAAAAATCGAGTTGACACAATGAGCCATGCTATCACCCGTATGTCTTCGCTCCTATTTTTCACGGTTATAAGAACGGTCTTCCCTCGGGTGTGTGAA
Source organism: Ostrea lurida (assembly GCA_903981925.1). Lineage (NCBI taxonomy): Eukaryota > Metazoa > Mollusca > Bivalvia > Ostreida > Ostreidae > Ostrea > Ostrea lurida. The sequence continues at coordinate 33,160 of CAJDSM010000026.1, forward strand.
TATCTCTGTTAATTGTACTCAAAGGTGACACGGCACCGTAGGGCCAAACTACCCGTCATCCTGCGATACCTCTTATTCAGCGTTAACGGGTTTATTGTGCCTCCCTCGTGATGTTTTGATATTGACCAAAGATGTATCACATTATCACCTGTCGATCCGGTTGATTATTGTTTCAAAATGCCATTTAAGTTCCAACAACAATTATATAGTTGTCACCTCATGCAACTAGAATAAATATCGAATCAGAGAATATGAGAATAGTAATCCCATGTTTCGATGAATGATACCAGTTGAATGAGTTATTGGACACTTTTAATCATGTCTCCTATTCTTCAGTTAGACAAGCTGTAATGGTGCCAAAAATGTTCCCTCATAGTGTGAAATTATGACCCAGTTAGAGCGACAATTGGGATCCCTTAGTCTGGCTTCCTCAATGGATATGTTGTATCCCTTCTGGTGATCTCTCAATGAAGTAAAAGTAGAAAAGAGTTGTCCGACACATGTATTCCCTCGGTGTCTGACTATAGGTTAAATTAGTGCAGAAGAATGTGCACGAGACGTTAGCATGCTGCGTGAAACTTGCATCCTTAGGGAGACTCGCGTTTTTTCTTGTAATGTGTTAGTTTTTTATTGCTGTTATCTTATTGTTTGACTGTTGTTGAATAGTGAAATTGCATCAGCAATTTATATTGTCATATATTGCAATAGTATAACATAATATCTTAAACGGGAAAAAAAATGTGAAATTTGCTAATGGAGATCTGCTCGGAATTTTTTTTACCTTACTCTGGTATAAGTTACAACAATTGTACATGCTCCTACTTAGCTTCATGAGGAAAATCATGAGGCTTTGACCAAGCAATAGATGATATGTCCCCCAGGGCAAATCCTTCGGCACGCAGAGTTTAATAGAATAGTATTATCAGAGAGATCAGCTTTTACCTACTATCCGCTACAATTACTGTTTCTCACTAACATTTTACATCTCTGTCCTCATCCTCTGCTCCTGCCCTCCCATTAAGGGTCCTCCTTCATTAAATTTTACCCTCTCATAATTAATTTTTACAAATTAATTGTCCATTTGAGCGTGTATTAAATAAATCTCCCGACATATCACGTAGTATGTGTGCAGACTGCCACATTTAATCAAAATCATCCTCCAAATACATGTTGAACTACCCCACTTGTGAAAATAGCAAAGACCAGGATTTTTTGAGATTTTTAGTTGTTTATATCATATGTAAAACATAACTTGATGTATCAGTGAGGATATAACGGAACTCCCATCACACTTCGTCCTTCCATCCTGTCTCATGTCTAAGTCGGACACGTGCGGTTCTTGTCAGCCGAGACGAACCCGGCTTGCAGAGTCGGGCAGCGACGCGCTCCCTCTCATAATTTTACAGAGTTGTTCTTTGTTCAGTCTGCTCCAGAAAAATCTATAGGCCCTATATGTTGTGTCTGCTAAAAGATATATTCAGATTCCATGATTATTTGGTAAATTTAAAAAAACAGACCACAAAGATTTGAAGACAATAACGCTGCCCGATTAAGTACTAGAACATGCATGGCCACACTGAGCCTGGGATACCAGGGGCAATTTACTATGTAGTTTACATTGAAAGTTTCAAAGGGCAACTTCTTAAGGTGGCTTTACTACATAATCTCGAAAAGCTTTCTCAACAACTTAACACGGAAATGGATGCATGGTTGGGTCATGACAATATAATAGATATATGAAGTATATATTGCATTCATTTAGGTGGACAAAAATATGGCAAATAGGTTTTCGCGTCGACTAAGTTTGCAAACCATTGCATGTTTCAAAACGATTTCTCTCACAAATGGGTAATGAATGAATATTCATCCCGTAGACGGATTTGGAACTCGGGAAACCAGCGTAATTTTGACCAACAATGTTGACTCAAAAGCAAATCCAATTTCCTTAAGCTTTTAAATTGCTATCTTTGAACAGTCTGTTCATAGATAGTAAAGAAACAATTTAGGTAGTGTAGCGAGCTACCTAATCATTTTTGATAACGGACAATAGCCTACTTCCTCCTGTTTGTGGCGTACCTGTGATTATCGTGTATTCTTGCTTTGTTTGTTTGGTTGATTTTGTTATTTAGTCGCTATACTACAGTGATCGGTCATTTATTCTTTCTGTACCTTTGATTTTCGAGACAAATGAAAGCGTTTTAGATGTTTAAACCCTTATGGGTTTATTGCTATGTTTGAACGAGATCCACAATATATATCTAAAACAGGGTTTTTTTCTAAGAATCACTCTATTGCATATATTTCTGAAATTTATGACCACGTACGGAGGCCTCTACTAATCGGTTGGCGTAACTCACTGATATGTCGCACAAATATTAGGCAGGTGCAGCTTAGGGCATTGACACACACCCAAATATAGGACTATACATGACCTTCGTATCTGAACATAGATCAAGGTCACACTAGTCTATACCAAATTTCTAAGGTCAAACAGTTAACGGGACGTCAATTGTGTTCAAACAGGGGTTAAAGATCCATGATAAGAGGACATTAAAAGGTTTCTGGCGCAGAGAGTAGCAATTCTTATACAAACATTACAGAATTTTGCTAGTTATATAATATTGGACGTTGGATCAGACGTTCAGTTTTCGTGTGAGTTGCTGGTGCATAGTAAAGAATGGGGTGAACTCGAATCTTGAGGTGTTTGGTTGAATCTGACATGGGTGGGCAGGGTGAAGGGGAGGGTCTAGCTGGCCCTTCTAGCCCCTAAAGTGTGTATTGTGTTCTAACTATATTGCTAAGAAAACCTTCCCATTTTGACGATATTTACATGATGATGCATGGTAAAGATTAAGTATTTGCTATCTGGATGCATCGTTAAAATTGGCTAACCAGTTATTCCGAATTTAATTTATTACGAAGGTAACTTAATACAGGCATGTTACTTTGCACTTGCAAATTGCCATAATAATCAATTCTAATGAAGCTATTTGTGTTTGGATCATTATTGGTTTTGAAGAGATTTGCACCGCATTAGGCCGATCCGCAATCTTTCCATTCTCCAAACCATACCTAGAAATGTTATATTCCAGTTATGCAAAATTTTTTGAACCATGTCCATCCATTCTGTTACCGGGATATTCTTAGAAAAAGCAAAGGTTGGATATATATGAAAGTTACTTATCAACAGTGAAATAACAAAGCGACGTAGACCCACGGACAATCAGCCTGTAAATGGTCCGAAAATTAAAGATACCCTCTATGGCGTGGCTATATCTGCGAAGTCATCACATGGTATTCCCTTTAATGCAATAGGGGAACGTTTGGTAAGATGGGGTTTTAAAAAATATTCGTGCATATTTTGCATTAGTCTGATTTCATTATGATTAGGGGCATAGATCATAGATACACCCCTGCTGTGCGAAAACTCAACAAATTATTTTAGACCACCCTGATAATTAGTATCCATACCATAGATTATCATTTGTGGTTCTGTAACAAGTTACATTTAGTGTGGAAAGGATAAAATTGTCACTTTAACCTTTTTGAATTTCGTGATTTTATACATATGGAGAACCCGTAACTTTCTAATCCTGGGTCCGGATTGCAAGTCTACTCTTCGCGTAGGAGGGTATATCCCACTTATTATTAGTAGGTCAATTCAGCCGGATTTTCGAATCAATGTGATCCATACAGCTTGATTTCAAAATATGTCAGACATCCCTTAGATTGGTTCCTACCCAATTGCTTGCAGATTAGGCCCTCGCGAAACCAAGTTACTATCGGCACTCCTCATGGTTACTAATAGCTTTGAAATACGTTTGCCAGCTTTTTCAGAACAACCGAGGACTTTGGACACCTAATTAGCAGGACGGAGTTCGTCTAAACGGTGCGATCCATTGATAAGCAGTCACGAGGCTTGTCACCCACTCTCTCGCTGACATGTGATGTGCAGACCACGGACGCAAATGGTATGCACGTGTCACATTCAAAATTCACTTCATTCAGTTACGAGGTGATGACCGGGGTCTGGGCTCCCGTCGACTATAATTTTGCAGTACTTCGCATGTCTGATGTTCGTTTGAGCTACTAACGTAACGAGACATCGCATAACAACAGACATTGTCCCATTCTACGATGCCTCACTCTTATAAATGAGCCATCTAATATATAGACGATTAGGTTCTCCCCATCGCCATGACATATAGAATGATCACATCTCTATTCAAAGGATAGACGGACTGTTCATAGTCTGTAACAGTAATGTTGACCGCCATTATCAACAACTTTTTTCCCGCGAGCAGGTGAGCGATTTAGCGGGTCCACCCTGTGCTAGAGAAGCATCACCCACAGAAGGCTCTTACATTCTCTACAAATTCCATGAACATCTTTCTCCTCTCAAAACAGATAGTCCAATTGTGGATCCCTTTCAGGCGAATGAGAATACATTCGGTTTCCATAAACCTTAAGAAGTAGTGCTACACCCGCTTATTGTAACAGTGAAAAATTCTCGAAACCCCTTTCGATATTCAGTATCATGCTGCATTATATATAACAAACTTTCTCCCTTCACTCAAATCGAGTTTGCAAGTTGTTGATGTTTGACTTTATCTCCGTGTCAAACCATAGATAATACACATCTTTAGTTTTCAGGGTTAATTTAGCCAGGGCATCATGGAAACCCGATCCTCGGCTCGTATCAGTAATCCCTCTTTTGGCTAGGACCCTCTATATCGCAGAGAAATGTCGTAGCAGCTCGAATACGACATATGGGGTAAGTAAAAATTAATGGTCTACCTAATACCAAGGAACGTGTCAATGATCACTCTACGGGTTTTTAGTCGCATCTGCAGTATAAAGGATACTGTTAGCCTACTCAAATACTTGTCGCAAGAACTGCGTAATGCTCCAACAGTGGGAACAGTGAGTGATTATGATTTTACGCTGATAAACCTCTATATGTTAACAACAATGTGATAGTGGGGAGACTCTCTGTTTTATCCAGATCTATATTGTTTATTTATAAGCAACAGTGTGATGTACTCTCTATCTCTTGATTTAATTTTCCAGTTGTAGGAACCGGAATTTAGTATAGTTCTCTAATTTCTTCCGTGAAATCTCTTCTTCCTTCCCAGCCCTCCGATATATCTCTCTACAAATAATCCGTACTGATAGTTACTCAATCAATGCCTGTCTAGTTCAGCGTTTTGCGATCGTAAACCGTAAGTAAACCTGCGTTATTAAAATTACTCATTAATACATAATATTTATTCAACCTCTAATTATAACGTGTTTGTCTCATAAATGAAAATTGATATTGTGGCCGGGATACCTCTAGGCTTTGGTCGGGGTAAATACTTCGGTGTACAATACCGTGCTGATATGGATCCGCACAAATAAGGCCTGACAATTCTTCGGAGTTGCGCCTTGCTAGCAGGACCCATTTTTTTTATTATCCATTGGCAGAGCATTCGTGTAGTTTGTTATACTTATTTGTAAAGTAGACATACATATCTATACTATTTTTCAAACCTTTCACTAGTTTCCTCCTATACTTTTCTCATCCGGATCATATATCAAATACGTTTTACTGAAGTTCTAATACTTTCAGACTTTTAAATTACACAACAGATTCACGGTGACTTTCGAATCCTTGTTCTGTACAATGAATTGAGTGATCCTAGCTGACCCACTTTATCTATCATTCTCCGTAGATATCACGCGTGTCTAATGATCCCGTCGTTAGTAAGATATAATGAAATTTTTATATCAAACTATGAAAAAATAATTTCAAATATATTCATTATGATGTTATAAAAAGTGTATAAGGGTGAACAAAAAGACAACTCCTTCAGCGAAAATAAACTTGATTTTTTCTTGAGCAAGACACAACATTTGCCACACCTAGGCACTGGGTGGTTCGTTTCTTTTAAAGGAGTGGTAATTTACGTTATCGGAATACTTTCGTTGATTCTCGCTGGGAGAAAATAAAGATCAGCAAAATGGAATTGAGATTAATTCTATACCAAATTTCGAATATTTTGGCTTTACAAGGATGAACGAAGGAAAAAAGATCCATTCGAAAGGCAAAAAAGAGGGGATTGATACCAATTTTTATTGGCATTTAAAAGTGAGAAATGTGGGTAGCTTTACGTTTATGTAACTATTTTTATATGGCTATACTACAAGATTTAGAATTATCCTCATCTATATTTTCGTATATCCTCTCTGCAACCTCTCCCCTCCCGCGATATAACCAACCCTCCATATTGGTTTTGTTACTGTCCCTCTAGCATCACTGTCATCATTTTTATTAGCCGGCATAGACTTGTGTAATTTCACGTATTTTTTGTAAGAATAATATTAGAACCGAATAATTGGTTCCTCATTAAGAAGAAAGGACTTGAGAGTTATAGTCAAGCGTTCTTAGTTTTAAAAAGGTATCGATGTGTTAAATACGACAAGACGTATTAAGACAGATTGAAATATAATGATGCTATATTCAACAGCTCTCAATAACTTAATCTACAAGATCTGCTATCACATCGCATTGAGTGTAATATAAGATACGTAAAATTAAGATTCGTATATCGTGAGACGTCACAGAAGCCTTCTCCTGTTTAACGCTCTGTACCTCCAGATCCCTATACTATATGAAGTCTGTTGACCTATTTGTGAAAGGGTTTATGTATTATGAGAGTGTGGGTATGGTTTAAACAAAATTAACCTCTATTATAAGGCACTGGAGTTTTCAGACCATAACTAGATATAACCACTTATAATTCAAGATATTTCCGTTTTATGCTTTGCCACCTTCATATATTAGTAATATCTAGGGAAATTATGCAAAGGCAGCTAACCCTATATCTTTTGTCAAGTTGTGTAGTATTTAAATTGAGGATCACGTAAATTACTCTATTGCCTTAGTATAAACTTGAACATACAGGCAGGGGTAATTTTGTGCATCTAATGTATGACAAGAGCATATTTTTCAGATTTTCTACTTGTTAGTTATGCACCAGTGATTATGGGTGCCGTTCTGTTCTCTCATCCAATGAAAGAGACAATACTGTGTTCTCTAATGAATATATATACATAGTGTATACATTAGTAAGAATGTGTGCCTTAACCGACACACTGGTGTGTTTAGTTTTTGTTGCATAGAGCGAAAACTGTATTTGTGATTAAATATACTACACAGAGTAAAGTAATTAATATCGTGTACATTAACGTTGGTGGTCTGCACTATTCCCTTATCACATTATTATCAGCGAAGGCGGTACATTCCCATAAGTTGTATAGAACTGTATAAATACATATGGATAGAGTCATCATAAGAGTCACATAATGTGTTTAGATGGTCTCATCTTATAATTATCATAATATCAGCTGATTAAGTATGATGCGTGTGTTCTGCAGATTCGTACTTCGCTCTATGATCATTTCAATGGAACTAGAAGTTCTCAATTAGGAGCAGTGGACAGCCTATATTGTGATAAGTGTGAGACACATCAATGTTTAGTCGCAACCTATACATATTGTGTGCGAGCAGGAAAATAACCTGGTTATGTGGTCTGTAGACTCTACCGTTATCATCGCGACTTTCAGAATTTTGACATTATATTTATACACAGTTTTTCCATGGGCAAAATATTAGTTTTAAGATGTCAGTCTTCTACTTCATTTCAACCTATATGGAACCCAAGATACAGGGAACCGTTTAACTCAGATGTACTTTTTAGGATAGTAAGGAGAACACTATCACATGGTGGTCTTCCTATTTCAATGTCCAATTCTATCCTAGAAAACTACGTGATATCTTTCTCCAGTGTGCTTAGCATAATGGATCGAAGATAGTGTCACTCTTCACCGAGTCTTACAAGCGAGCTGATATTTTCAGATGTCTGGATATTATCTCAACATCATATGTTGTTTGTCATTGGCTATACAGCTGGAACATACGTGTGATTGTAGATCTAAATTCCAGTCTATTCTCAAGTGGATTTCACACTACATTCAACTGTTCATATGTATGTGCACAAACATAAATCCCTATAAGTCTCCTCTATACTCTTGTTACTCATTATGTTTATATTCTGTGTTGCTAAGTCTTCCTCTGAATTGGATAGCATAATAGCTCCAAATTCAACCAATCGAGTGTCTAATTATTTTCTATCGTGAGACTCATTCTATATTAGACTTGGACTTCCAGTGCGTTCCTGCTTCGGTATGTTTCCTTCTACTAGATATACAACTCCAGAGCGTTTCAGTATACTACTGTTAAAATACCTTATTCCCATACTGGTGATAGTATAAAATGTATGGTCACGAATTGCCATATACCTCTGTTAAATTACTTCGTGGAAATGCTGGTCTCAACATAATTGCATCACACTGTCTCGTTGATACACTTTGGTGATGTCTCGTTGAAGTAATAATTACTGGATGAATTACGCCTGATACGTCCTCCGCTCTTAGATTGTAATATGCTCCAAGATATCTGTCAACTTACCCATTAATCGAGCCAATTTGTCACGTGAGAATTCTATCACGATCTTTATATATTTTTTTACTCCTCTTTCTATATCTGATTTAAGGTTCGACGGAGTTAGTGTTGATGACAGTTAAGTGGTCCCTCGTTCCGATCGCTTGTCATGTGAAAGTGTACGCAGATGAAAGAGTTGGACTGTTGTCATAAATACAGCATGTTCTCTCCAATGGTATTTTTTCGGTATGCATAACCAGAGCCAACGTAGGATTGTAATCAGTGTGTCTCAACTGCTCTGTTAAAGACTATTCACGTTAAAATGCTTGATTAACACTCTACAATATACCTATGTCTTCTCTTCAATTATCATTGTAGAACTTGCTCCCCTGTGATATAAAGTGACACTACTCCCGATCTAGCACCTCTAAATGACTCTCCAGATATTTCACAGATATTAAGTACCAATCATCTCAGTGAGTTATGAAAGTATGTGCACTCCATATCACTGTGTCTCTCTGAGAATTATATCTGTTTAATATTTTTCATTAATTCATTTGCATCAATTATATATAACTAGCTTTGTCGTTATTGTTATTTCCCTACGCGGTTTATAATTATGTATGGTCGTGAATATTCGTGAAGATGAGCTAAACCAAGCTAGTTTCTCATCCTCTCTCATGATCTAAGTCCAGTGTTGTTCGATAAACCAACTTGTGGTCTCTCTAGTGTCATGCAAAAAGTAGGAAAATTAATGCGCGAAACATCTACAGAACCTGACTGTTCATTAGTAGATACTTATTGCAAATCAAGTTATCTACTGTTGTCCTCTCAGTCTTTAGCTGTTAATTTGCAAGATGTTAGTTATTTATTAACTTCGTTTGAGTCTCCAATCCTTCTTTGTTGTTATTTATTGGTCTCCTTTGAAGTCAGTTGACCTACCTTTAGATTCATGTTACTATTACTGCGGTGTCAAACTCTCACCCCCTTTATCTTTATATTCGTCTACATACGTTCAGCGGTCTCACGCGGGATGTTATCCGCTCTACTGGAATATCTCGACAGGAGTTGATGCGACAGCAGAGTAATGCTTGTTTCCTTTCTCCCATATTTTGCGCAGACTATAACTGTATTTCCTACTGTGTCGCTGCTGTGATATTACCATTAAGATCGATGCAACTTTAGAATATACCTGATCATCGTGTTATCTGTGCAAGTGGTTCACGTGTGGCCTCTGACTACTCCTTGTGTGTCTTCTTGCGCTCTACATCAAATGTATTGTTGATTGGATTGATACAGATGAACGTTACGATCTCTTATACCCGTATCTTGTTTCCTTTTTCTGCACCTATTTGTAGCATTTAATCGATGTGTGTCTTCCTCATAATTTTCGTCACTTCTCCCATGTGAGTATTGTAAGTATTGAAATATGTGCGTAAGGATTTCTGTTGCAAAGCAATCAAGCCTACTTGTGAATGTCGGAATATAATTTTCCGAGGCTACTACTCCACCCATCGTCTTCGACAGTGTGTTATAAGCAGTAAATTATTATCTTTCGCATTTTAAGGTGATATAGAGCGTCAAGAGATCAACTTATGAGTGCTTATGAAGTGTCATACTATGCGGTTTACATCTACTGTCATATCATCACCTAGTCAACCCATTTATACGTTGTGCCGAAGGAAACGTCTACGTCTATGAATAGACTTGTGAGACTAAGTGAAGGGAGCGAGATCGCGATCCGTTAGCGACGTGATATAGCTCCTTTGTCCTTTCCAAATGTTGGGTCATCTGTGTGATAATATGGCACCTCCACAAATACCACTACGAAAAAAGAATGTTTTCATTCGTCGTATTCACCATTCCGAAACGTCAAACCAGACGATGGATGCCCAAGAGGCTGGTCTGTTAATACGATATGGTCTGGAGTTTAGGAAGAGGTATGCCGTGCGCAGTGCATTCTCAGCTAAGTGAGCTCTCCAGTTGAACAGCTCAAAAGATAAATTGAAGTGTGATTGGTTCTGACTGTCGCAAATACGTCTACTACTCCGCTGTTTCACTCTCGTTAAATGAAGAACTTGTTCATCTACCAAAAAGTGTAAGATTACCCGCTTTATCCATGTTGCTCCTAAGTTATCAGTTAACGTTAGTCCCTCGGTGTGGATATTGCTAGAGTTCAAGTGATGAAACTCAAACTATTGTGTACAATACTAACGTCTAGATACACGTGTCATTCAAAAAGATATATTCAATTCCGTTCTTGGTGCAACCATATGCATCTCGCGTGATTTTCCCTAGAGAGGAAATATATAGATTACCACTTATAAATCCCTCGTCTCTTTCTCTCTTTAATATATGTACATAAGCTTTGTGTAAAAATCTGTCGATATAATGTTCTCGTCCTAGAATGTTAATTTAGTCTCTTGTAGTATGTATGAAATATAACATAATACCAAGTCATTGCACAATAATTCTATGTTTTCTGCTCATGCTATAACAACGTCTCTCTTCTCACACCGTCAATAGCATTTAATAGTTAGTGTTATCTCACTTAATTGTGAAACGAATGCATGATGAATATGTGGCACTTTAGAAAGTTTCACCCGTAGTCCATCACGCTAGATCCTCTTACTTATATGTATACAAATCGGTATACATAAAAAATTATTTTTGTCTAATGCAGTCTCTGCTCGCTCTATGTCTAATCTAAAATATTTATGAATAGGTTGACAGAATAAAATAATGTAGAATTTCCTTTTATGAGTTCTTATTTTTCTCCTCAGTCAATCATTTGAACGGCAATTGAAGGAAATCATTGAAGAGGCGATGAGTCGCCCTCTTTACATTGTTGATTTTTGCTATTAAATACTAGTCCTTCGACAACAAACTCCCGATTATTCACTAGACGCGGTTCTAGTCGCTCTCTGACTTTACTTAATATGACAACAGTTAACGTATTAAGCACTGTAACTCGGTGTACTCGCGCTCGCTATGCTCTTAGAATACGATGTTGTACTCCATAGTGAATGTTGTAACTCAGTGATAATAATATCTCTTGTCTCTCATACTATGTATCATACAGCAGTATTGTAAAAATGCCTGATAGCATAGATCTTCACCTGCGATTTGTGTGATTATATACTATTTTGAGGATATTACCCAACGATAGGGCAACAAGTTCATCCTCGTGTGAAACACTTCTTTTCTAATCTTTCAAATTGTAATAATTAAAAACATAGAATTTAGATACACCATTCACTGTGTGGTGGAGAACGTAAATTTTAATTACGAATGCGTATGGAGAGCAACAAAAATAAAATCACATTGTACTATTGGCGAATAATATTATACTTATATATATTTCTTGGGCTTTTACGACGTAATATTACGCAGCTCTCGAGGAAGTAACTATAATATTCGTAGTGGGAGCACTTAGATGCGAGAGTGGTGCTGAGCTAGTTCTTAGTTTTTTGTGGGAACGGAATAAGTTAATCTAAAAAATTCGGAATGTTGAAATCTTTTATATGATTATAGAACATAGGAATTTTAAATGGGGCGACATAAGCGTTAGTGGCTCGATAATGAAAACCTAATGTTCACTTGTGTATGTATCAAGATATTTGTGGAATTCGAACAAAGCACCTCGCCTTGCGAATTGCATGTAACTGTGTTTGTATTAGAGAATCCTACTATTGTAGTGATTTTCCTAATTCTCTCCTCTCTCTCCTCTTGCTCAATGCATACCTGCAACGTAAGTCACTTCTAGGATGGTGAACCAATTAACATAATGAGTATTAGCCTTTGTTGACCAACGTATTAACATGATTGTAGTCTAGTCCGCACTTACTTACTAAAGGTTGTACTCTTGGTGGCGGTGCATAGCTGCCTTTATCTAGGTCAGCAAATAATGCTTTTAGTAAAATTACTTTAAGAATTTTGATGTGTAACTCAAATTTTCGTTTCGTTGCTCAAGACATTGCGGGAGGATCTGACGGAGCAGTGATTCAGAAAGTTGACCAACACGGCAGAGTTACCCGCTTGTGAGTGATAAATAAGATACTGAGTAATTTTATATTAGACTTTTTGTGTAATCACTCTAGAGTTCTGTTCCTGCGGCGGTGCTATCACGAGACTACACGCTCGCGCCGATCTGAACTATCCTCGAGAGCGCAGACTCAGCTCGCGCACAAATGTGGCTAGTTGTCAAAAAACATATGATACAATCCCTGCTCTGGATGTCATTTATAGCAAAGTAAAATCAATGTATACATCCGATTACAAGTTATTTCATAAGAGCCCGATAGGTTTAACAACAGAACGTAAATACATTCAACCAATGGCATCGTTACTTCAGAACAAAGTAAAAATATTTAAATAAATTTAACAACTTTAATCACCCTTTACCACATTGTGGTATATAACATACTCTTCAAATTTACTTTTGAATATTTTTAACTTTCACCTTAGTGACTTGTGAGTGCGGAGAATATAGAAGTTCGATCCATTTCTCGAGAAAATGGACATGACGTGGTATCTTCATCCTATGTCATCTTTGGTGAGAGGATCCATTCTGGTCTCGTGTGTGTTTATATACGTGATACGTTTAGTCACCGTCGCTCTTAGTGAAATCACTTAGCTCATTCAGATTTATAATTCCAATTTATTGATCAATCTCTGATACACTCAAGTGCAATATAATTTTGGCACATGTGAAGCAGAAGAATAACACCAGAGGGCTTTGTAGAGAGATGCATAACCATACAGTATTTAAAGTTCTGCTTAATCTTGGTCGTGATCAAAGAAGTTAAAAGTGGTGGTGCTCTAGAAATTTGTAATGGTAGTTAAATTTTTTCCATTTATCGATGATACGAATGAGCTCTATCGAAAGCTATCCAGCTTACGCTTCAGGATTTACTATATTATTGCCTCAATTGCTGGATCAAGGTACAGAAGCAATGCTCATGGTGATAGGTGAGCCGTGAGGAGGTGCCTCTTTCTGAAGTCCTTTTATATTGCCCTCATGATGTCTCCCTTCGTAGCGTAAGTAGAGATTTATAAAGAGAAGGGAGTTCTAGCAAAGGATTAAATTGAACACATCCCACTTTCGTTTAATCTCATAACCAAAAAACAAAAAAAAATTATTTTCATTAACGGAACTCGAATTGAATCAAAACCTAGAGAGCTATAAGAGACTAACTATAATAGCATAACTTTCATATATCCGAGAGTGATTACTCAGTATATTAATATTCTTCGCTCTCAAACTAAAGTCGGTGCCCTATTGTGATTTCTCACCCCAACCGTGTGCTAGTATCATTATGCCATACAATACTTAGATAAAAAACTGAGATTGAACATTTTGCGCTTATACTTTAATGATAGAAGCAAAGTACGTCATTAAGGAGACTGCCAAAAACTCACATACTTTAATAGTACTCTATATACATTATAATTACAGGTGTTCAAATAGAATTACCGGAATATTTTCCTCTTTGGATCAAACAGACTCATTGTATCTTCACCATTAAGGTGTAGACGTGATACAACCCAGGGTCGCAATTGTGCCATATCACTATAATGCATCTCCCAAACTACTTGACAAACATCCAATTCTAGCTCTCAGATACATTAGCAACACTCATATAGTCTCATATAATGGTAAAATAGATTTGGGCATCCTGAGGACCCACCATACATGACTATATTTGTAAATAAGAGATACTGTTGACGGATATTCTCAAAGAAAAATAACATATTTATTAGCTTTTTAGCGAGGACTATTACATTAGTCTCTGATCATCTTCTCGAAAAGTTAAAGTATCAGTAGTTAATTATAATTTCTAGGACTGAATAATTATACCCCATTTTTTTATATTTAGTCTTATTTGTGTTGTAACGTTTTGAAAGAGAATTTTACCTGATTTGGGATTGGTGAATTGAGATACCCCAAAAGGTGTTTAATCACAAATGAGCTCATGTTTAAATGCTGGATCCCTGTGTAATAGAAGATTATACATTTTAGTATAAGTTAAATTATATATTAATAGCACAGACTATTAGCTTTGGACAAGTGTCTGTTACATAATAAATTCATTCTAATCCATCGTATCCCTTGTATTCCTTGTTCAAGGTTTAGTACCTCAATCGCAGCGCATAACTTTATATTTAAAAATTTAGCCAACCACTTATAACTAGTACCCAACGTATTACTGAAGATTAATAATCTACATGAAGGTATTATCTATGAGATCTTTCATAATTGTAACATTTAAAGAAGAAATAATGGAGTTCATGAACAACAACTTATTAAGACAGTAAACTAGAAAAATCCAATTGTATTAGAGAAAGAATTACTATTTTATTTTACACAAATTCGTGAGGTCAAATAATTTTTTTAAATCTGTGTGTTAATATTAAGGTAATTAAATTTTTGCCGTCTAATGAAGCATGACTCTAAGCTAGATACTATCTTATAATATCGTTTCGAATGGTCTTTTTTCATAAGATCGTCACTTCAAATCTCCCGGAAATGCTTCTCTCGATCTGCATAATCTATAAGTTATATGCGGCAGTACGTGTAATAAGAACGAAGAAGTTTATGGCCTACGGGACGTCGTGAATTGCAAGATTATATTCTACCCCTATGGGGACTGGGATCGCCGTCGATACTCTCGATCTCTCTAATAACCCCATCTC
>CAJDSM010000026.1:48365-92824 GCA_903981925.1 Ostrea lurida
GATTCTTGAAGGTCATATGAAACGACATTCTCGAGGTCAAGGTTTATGAAACAAGAATTTGTAAAATAAAAAATAAAAAAAAATCAATGGAAGATGATCTATAATCGCGGCTCATAGGCGGATTTAGAGGGGGCAGGGTAAACCCAAGAGCTTTCGGGGGCTTTGCCAATTCAATTCAATTCAGGGGTACAAACAAAAATATTCATATAAAAGTACCATTACAAGTAAGGGTCATATAACATATATACAAGTATGTGCTGAGAACAAATAAGCATATTAACTAGGTACAAGTGCATTAGCCAATTGGGCTTCATTTTATCCTCTAATCAGCGACGTATAGCAGGGCCACTTTTTCCAAAGGACCGGGCAAAACTACGGCTCTCACCTTGCTGATGTCGTCAAAACCACCGTGATGTAAACATTTTGAAATTTAACAAAATTAATTAAATTCAACATGATAATAAATCATGAAGTATCATTCAGAAATGATAACATATAATTCCATATACATGTAGTAGATACTGAACGTGTTTATTGGGCAAAATTTAATCAAACATGACAGCGGGTACGTACATTAAATGAGTAAAGTAAAAGGCAGTATCTGCTATAGAATTAAACGCATTCAATTTTAAGAAATAACATACTATTTAAAAAAAAATACACCCCCCCCCCAAATACCAAACAACGATTTGTGAACTTAAGACATTTCAGGCGCACGAAGAAACACTAGCTGATTATTCGTGTCAAAAGAAAAAAAATAGAATTACCTTTGCAGTTTTTTTACATATTGCATTACGATAGATCATAAGTGAAATGCCACATACTTTTCTTGCGCTTGAGACGGCTCAGTTTATTGTCAGAACCCAAGGGTTTTCTCTCTGTCATACTGCATTCAATGTAGGGTACAGGGGAAAAAACCTGGGCTCTGAAGATGATGCAGCTTTTGATCTGTTTTAAACAATCGTTAAACGACTGTACCTGATGGCTAGGGTTCCTCTTCAAGATCATCTTCTGTTCAAGAACTGTTATTCGCTTGCTGTCTTTATTTCTGACTGGTTCAAACTGATATGGTGTACCATGAAATCAAGTAGTTTGTCAGAAAACAGATATTCATCCATATCCATCAAAGCATTTTCGAAAATTCCACGGTCGTTATAACGATGTAGTTTGCCAATATGGCCTGTCATTGGGTAATATGTCTGACGCGTTTCATACCAATTGTTAAGCCGTTTTTCATACACTGATTTGACTACGGATTACTCCGTTTGCCTCATAAAGACAATGGACTCACGACGGGTGTGACCGGCTCACAGGGTTGCTTACTCCTCCTAAGCACCTGATCTCACATCTGGTGTGTCCAGGGGTCCGTATTTACCCAACGTTTGTTTTGTATTCTGTTTGGGATTTGCAAGACTGATCACTGTTCGTTATCTTTGCTTTTTCGTTAATGAGATATTTCGTTAAACAATACGGTGTGTAGTTGCTCTATTTTCATTGCGTTGTTTACATCGATGGGTCTTTGTGAATCAATCAAGAACGATAAGCGGGTAATACATTTACAAGTTTACAGCTTCAGTTTGTATTGCATAGACAATACATATATTTTTTGTTTTACATTATACGCAATTTAACTTTCATTCACAGCAATCTTATTGTCTATAAAGTAAAATATCATAGACTGATATAATTTCATAATGCCTTAATCAGTGGTTCTTGAGAAGCTTGTACGCGTACAAATGATGGTCAGACTTCGATCAGTTGAGCTCATCTGAACTATCTTAAGTACATGTAACGTTTACAAAAGACATTTTTCAACAGACAATCTACAATTATGCATTAGTATGCATATGACCAGTACTAGTCCATGACGTTGTCGGTATAAATACTTCAAAGGGATAAGAAATGTAACCCTTGTTCATTCGAAGGTGGTGATAAAACTACTTACTGTATTAAGTTATCATATACTAGTATGATTCATGGCTGCATCGGAAGACTTGGGGAAGATTGATAAAGTTTTGGAGGGTGACAAAATATTTACAAATCTGTGAGGTCAATGGGTTCATTCTGTCACTCGACTGTACTAAGTAATTAAGTACACCCAATGTAAATGTATAAACGCCTACAAAAGTTACAATATTAAGATGCATGGATACATTAAAGGTCCTCAGAATTGAGAAGCTCTCTCTACCGAAGTCATCAAGGCTTGTGATGGGAATAGGTATATTT
This sequence comes from Ostrea lurida, assembly GCA_903981925.1. Classification (NCBI taxonomy): domain Eukaryota; kingdom Metazoa; phylum Mollusca; class Bivalvia; order Ostreida; family Ostreidae; genus Ostrea; species Ostrea lurida. Next base: position 50,592 of record CAJDSM010000026.1, read on the forward strand.
CCACTCCCTCTCCACTTGTTCAAAGAACAAACACTGAAAATCTGTATCAGCGAATTGTATTCTGCTTTAGATTTCATCATGCAAGCAAGATGTACACACAGAATAATTTGTCAATGATGAGCAGCACTATTCCCAGCTTGTTTACTAGAAACTGCTACTTTCAGTTTTTGGTTGATTCAACTGGTATATAGNGATGTACACACAGAATAATTTGTCAATGATGCAATTCCCAGCTTGTATACTAGAAACTTTGGTTGATTCAACTGGTATATGACTAGTACAGCCTAAATAGCAGGGCGAAACGGAGATCTGTTAAAATTCTTTGGACGTCAATATTCAAAACATGAAATCACCAGATATTGTCTTAAGAATGTGTAAAATACCACAAATTATACTGTAACCATTTGTCTTATCTTAAACATGCAGACAAAACTGTTTACTTCTACGATATACTTGCTGTTTGAAATATTTGAAAATAGACATGCCTTAACAAAGTTTTTAAAAATACTTTCTGAAATAAATTGTTATGGGTAAGAGCATTTTTTCGCAGTTTAAAAGGAAACCTGCGGTTTGATAAATGAGTCGCAATGTCATCTCAGTTCTCAAACCAAGATGATTCTTTTATGGTGAACTTAAAAACAAATACATGATATCAATGTCCATATGTCAAAAAGTTTTCATTCTCATTCACTGCTATCGATACATATGAGTGGATAAAACAATTGCACAGGATGTAGAATAAATAAAACTCAATCGTGTCTGTTCCGTTCCGGAATAATCGATATATAATCCGATTGTTGCTAAGTTTGTAAGGATGTTGGGGTGCGTTGAAACATTACAGGAGCCAGAAAATTTATGCAATGTATACATGTAACAAATTTTATGTGACAGACATGCAGACTAATAGACAGAAAATCGGTAACTGCAAGTTTCATTCTGTATGCCTCGGGGGATTACCTTTCTCTGGTATGCAGTAATTTTGTTAGCGCAGCTTGATAGAAGGACGGGAATCAAAGGCAAAAGTACCGATGGCAGTCAAAACTGACAGGCGAAAAAAAAACTTCCACGAGAAGAGGCTAAACTCGAAAGAAAAGACACTTCATTCGCTATAAATTTAACTGTTTGAATAATATATATCGACAGTGTTGGCGGTATTTGGTTTATGTAAATGCAAGCAACGTTTAAAGCGTGCAGTTTTTAGCCATCTATAGTGTGAACAATGCGAATTGCTGAGCAATATGAAGAACCCCTGTCTATAAGAGGTAAACAATTCACTCATTTAGATAAGAACTATATAACGTAACAAAAGCTACCACACTGGCAATATTAAGGCCTGATACGGACCAGGTAATGGGCTCATAAAGATATCGCAACGTCATTTCAACATCTCTCGTAATTAATACACGGCAAGAGTGGTGGGTAAGAATACGCATGGGGTGCTTATCTTCAAGTTCTCGTCCGACAGTGATATTGAGAGATTTACTGTATAGCCAAACATGTGGTCCAAATTTCAAGAAGACTGGTGTAATAAGTAATCAATTATGCAGCGTCATTGAATTGCAATGACAGTTGAAAATCTTGAGAAGATTCTACTGTTATTAAATTGATTTCATGAGTCGGGAATGTACATACTTCTAAATTTGGAATGTTTTAATTGCTTTTTGAGAAGTTAACACTACAAAAAGAGAAGTATCACGAAAGTCCCATACGGGAGATGCATACCACGCGGCAGTAGATCTGATTTTGTATCGATTTAAATTAAACGCGACTCTCATGCAACTTAAAGCTTGAAATTGTCGTCGAGACCGGCTTGTAAAAACAGGAATACACTATTACGGCTAATTAAGACGTAATTAATATCATTTCACGACTCGGCGATCGAGCGGAAGGGAGGTTATAGTGTTTGTAAAGGATGTCATATGTTCGTTTTACCCTTGAACAAATACACAATAAATCAATCCTCGACTGTGAAGACATCTAAAATCTGATAAAAATTTTGACGATTTGGATCCGCCTCCATGGGCAATATTTTTTTTGAAAATGGTATCGGGGATACAATGGACGCCAGAAGTTACACTAGCGTTAAAAAAATATTTCTTTCATCTGCTATCATGAAAATATTCGACGACTGCCGTGGAAATCGCAAAATGGAAGAGTGATGTAGAAGATGATTCTAGTTTGGCTGTTGTTGGTCTGTATGACGAGCCCCTCCTCCTCCTTATCCTCGGATGCCGTACTAAGCACGGGGTAGGTTTTATTCTTTATTTTAATCCACTTTAATCTTTATTTAACACATTCAGCAGATCGTTAGTCCAAAGTACATAATGAATATTATATGACTACTTTAGATGCACAGACTAACGACACAGGTTTACATGGTAGATCAAATGCACTCAGTACTCACAGGGCTGTAATCCAACATCGTCATTTTAATGACCATTCACCGTATAAAGAACATATATATATTATGTATATATATATATATAACTATATATATATTATATATATATATATATATACGATATATATATATTATAATTATTATATATATATAATATATATATATATATATATATATATATATAATATATATATATATATGTTCTATTATTATACATGTCCATACATGTAACATGCATATATGGTATTTCATATATGTCTGGAATACTTGTCTCGTTATCGAATTGATTTTGATTTAAATACGAGAATCTGTACCTCAAATGCACTTCTCTTCGATACTTTGGACTTTTATTTCTTTAAAAAATAATGTAATAAATATTTACTAGTCTTTCAAATGCAGATTTTACTACAGGCACTTAATTTCAAGTGCCTCGTTTCGATATAATCTTGTTCACGATCCTCAAGTACAATTGCGAGTAATAGATACATGCATATGTATGTAGAGTTGGTAAAAAGAGTATTTTCAAGAGGGAAGCAAGCCTAGTATTTGTCTAGCCGCCCACATTATTCGGTAACAAAAATAATTTTTCCCGTTGATTCTCGATGACAATTAAATGACACGTGCTTTTAAAGCGATGATTTTGGCATATTTATTGGGTCACAAAATCAGTTTATGTACTAAGATAAATGTATATATATATTAGAAGACAAGGCGAATAGCTTGACGGAATTTTATTTATCTTGTAAAAATATCTTGATTTGATGGTAAAAGTACATTGTCACAACCCTACTTAATACTAAGGTGTTTCGAAGAACATCAACAGAGGTACGGTTACTCATTTGCTATCTCTCCAAACAGTTGCCGTGTCTGAAACTAAGCATCTCTCTCTCTCTCTCTCTCTCTCTCTCTCTCTCTCTCTCTCTCTCTCTCTCTCTCTCTCTCTCTCTCAATTTCAGTCTGGCAAATAATTTCTCATGTAATCATTTCCACTACAACTGGAAAAGTATACAAGTGTATCAATGTTGGCATGGATGCTTTGAAAAGAACTATACGATCCATTTATTTCTAATCAAATCATCTTGGAAGTTTCTGAATTGATAAGGAATCTAATATAATATATATAATACTCTTATGACTAAAACTTTTCTATTTTTTCATTACAGTTTTTCGCTATAATTAGCTTACATATTGATATGAACAATTTACGTTAGATATTAAAGGGACATGGACACGCTTTGAGCTCAATTTTATATTTGCATAAATTTTTAATAATATTTAAAATATTTCTAATGGTAAGCAAAAATTTGAATGTCAGTTATTGATTCTTTGTTATGTAAACAAGAATCGAGACTTTTTTTTGTCTACTTAAAGATTGCTTCACAGAAAATGTCATATTTAAAACAAAATGAGATGTGAGAAACACTAGAAACTGTTTAATTGTGTTCAGAATGAACTTGTAATATGAAAAAATCTGCTTTAAGGATGTTGTAGGCTGAGCTTTTGAGAACAACTGCGCGGGACTCTATCACTTTAAGTATTTACTGGTTCAATGCTGACCCTATCAGTGCAAACCTATTACACATTCACAACAGAACCTCTGATCCAGTTGAAAAGATTTGTGTCAATTCAGATTTTGAAGAGGTTTGGTAGGGACTATAATTGGATTGATTAAATTCAAAAAGCCATGATTTTACGAGTTTCTATTCATCCAATTATACCTTCGTATTTTTATACCCCTATTTCGTAATTACAGTTTTAAAATTAATTGATAAACGTGATTGAGACTTTGCGAACTAGTCTCGAAGCTATTGTTATTCGAATTAATTTTGTCGCTGGTATTTTTTCACATAGAATACATGATTTTTAACCAGTCCAATTCAAAGTTTTACTCGAAATTCTGTGCAAAATATAAGTATTTTGGCTAATATTATAAAAAATTGACAGAAATCCTCCACTATTTAAAGTTACATTTTAAATTTTGAAACAAGACTCTGAATATTACGTGAACTTTAAGAAATTGACATCACTCCTGAAATGTATTTTTTAACTCTGAAATACGATTTCATGAGTTTTTCCGTATATCAAGTGCAGAAAGGTCATTATTTATTTCCATTACATGTATTAAAAAATGTTTTATATCTGTATTGTAAGAAGACATTTTTATGCATCTATTTCATGTAATGATTGATTTGTATTCCTTATGTTTGGTAAATACAAACAGATGAATCGAGCCTAATATAGTAAATCTTGAGCAAATTTTATGTCCACAAAAATCCTGCTTAAAATACTGTAGCTCAAGAACAACCATTAAAACCGAAATTTTTCTTTCTAATTTCCCGATTCTCTTTCAAAGTAGAAATCAAAAATACACTTCCCAAAAAATTGACATCACTTCAAACCTCACCCTAGAACCTCTTTAAACGGAACCTATACTACCATATACAATGTAAGTAAACAAAAACATGGCTCAAGTCTAGTTTACTAATAAATATAAAATGGCGAAGTAACAAAGTATCAAACGTAATCATAGTCCAAAAAACACATACAAAATCGAGTGTAGGGCAACACGGACCTTCGACGAAAGCGAAGGCAGGATCAGGTGCCATGGAGGAGTAAGCATCCTCTGCTGACCGGTCACACCCGCCGTGAGCCTGTAGTCGAAACAAAGTAAACGGGGTTACCCGTCGTCAAATCTAGTATGAAAATGACAGTCTAACAAAGGGTATGAACCGAATCAGTCAACATATGATTTAGTGATAATTTGTAATCGCAAACAAGGTCATTATAGCGACCGTAGAATTTGCGAAATGATGACTTTAAACGAGATTTGTTATAAGTGAAGCATTGTAAGTCCTGTATCTCACTTGTAACTCAACAAATGACGTTCAAGTTTTTGCTGACCATTAGAAATACCCTAAGTGAACATTGTAAACATTAAAAATGGAAATCTAAAATTTTGAACATTGTTAGCTCAAAACGTGTCCATGTCCCTTTTTACAATGTTTTACACATTTAAAGGAAAAAATAACACGGAAAAGGAAAAAAAAAACCTCATCCACTGTGGCGTAAATATAAAAATCAGCGATATGTTTCACGAAGCCATTTATAAAAGGGCAAAAAACAAATTATGATACATTTATTTAACCAATTTTAAACAATGAGTCGTGATTTTATTCTGCCCATGAGGTCCCTAGTACTGAAGATTTACCGCGCCACTGACCCATGTATAACATATTTTCATCGGAGTTCGCGTACATAGGCTTTAACCTCCAATTTCTACCATTCGGTGTTTTGCATTTTCACACGTTTTCGTGTAATTTCGTTTTACCTAAGGCTTCTCACAACTTATTTATAACAAAATTTAAATTATTTAATGTGAAAAATCTCTGCATATTTCCTCTTCAAAGACAAGTTTGGGTTTTGTAAAGATGCTATGAAATCTGTGGGGGCATCGTTATTTTACTTGAATCACGGACCTTAACTGTACAAATAGAAAACACAATTGTTTGATAAGCCTTTGAACAATTATATTGTCCTCATCCAGACAAGAGCAAAGGGTTCAGACCGATTTAAATTTCGAGGTGTGAGGCAAGTAAAGCAAAGAATTATTTGCTTAGGAAAGACAACACACTCCAACAATATTTCACTTTCGAGTGTTAATTTTCATCCCATAATTCAAGCGTTCTTTTAAAATTGACTTATCATTCACATATCTGTGTCATCTCGGCGTTTGGTAAACATTTGTATTCTGTCGTGTGAGAGAAGTGGGCATCTTTTGAACTGAAAGTTTGAAATATGGCACAAGGACCCTCTTTCTACTTCACGGGCGATTCTGTGTCCTCACCGAAGATCGGTATTGATCTTAAACAAGTGCGATAGAAAAGCCAATTATCCGATGATTTTACAAAGAAAATTTCGGATTTATGAGTTCTTCAGTCAATTGATAAGCTTGTTGACTTTGTTGAATTTCGTAGGAAGAATATTTCAAATGTCAATAAGAATAATAGCAAATAATAAAACGCTGTCTATATGGAAAATCCGCGCTGAGAGAACAGTGGAGTGTGTTGTCTTCTGCAGTCTTGATTTGTAAGGAAAGGACATCCCTTTATTATTTCTTTGGTGGCTGAGTCAGTTGCAATGTGGTTGGAACTCATTTGATCTGAAAGTAGACCTATGCATATGTAGCAAATAAAGTATTTACTTTATTAAAAAGAAAGGTTTTTGCTTGTCAAAACGAATTGCTGTCCCATCGTAATTTTTTCAGCACCTGTTATGTTCAAAGTCTTAACTCAAATAACATCGGGAAAGCAAGAGAGAGATGAGACCGAGAGAGTGACTTGTGCAGAGAGAGAGAGATGTGGAAGAAGGAGAGAGAGAGAGTGACAGAGAGATGAGGAGAGTGCCCGCAGAAGAGGCAAGAAGGGAGGAAGTAATAGAGAGCACGGAGTGGGTGCGAGGAGCGGGGCAGTTGAATTCGAGCGGATTTAGGAGAGGGAGAGAGAGAGAGAGATGAGGGACCTTATCATTGTGAGTAGAAATAGGCTGGTTCAGAATATTACAATCGTAATATCACTTCCGGTTCCTCTTTCAATCGTTGTAATTCATCGTGGATGTATGGAAACAAACAATTGAATACAACTTCTTTGAACGTATACGAAGTTGGTTAGCATGTAAGAGTTAAAATTTTTCGAATTAACACATATCAAAAAAAGAGTAAGGTAAAGAACAGTGATCACTCTCTTAAGTCCCAGACAAAATGCAAAACAAGATTTGGACAAACGCAGAACCCTGGATACACCAGAGGTGGGATCAGGTGCCTAGGGGGAGTAAGCATCTCCTGTCCACCGGTCACACTCGCCGTGGTGAATATGACTTTTTAGTTTGGAAACATTAAAGTTCATAGATACATGTACGTACGAGTACCAATCGTCAATTAAGAGCTAGCATGTCATAAGTAATTTGAGCTTGCCTTCTAACGCAATGGCATTGTGTTATGCCTACCAAAAGTTACGATGGCTTCATTATCTTCTTTGAGTTTATGGTTCTCATCGTAAAAATGAATGCCATGAAACTTCGTAATTTCAAAGATATTTGAACAGTATCGAGTCTGAATACTTTTTCTTTGGCAAATAATCCTTTACCGAATCGTGAACACTGTTGCTATCTTATAATCCGCTGAATCTTACCCTATTCTTAAAATACTCTTTTCACTATCGATTATAAACATTTGACAGGTGAAAATGTATCCAATGTCGGAAAGGTTATCAATTGATGCTGTCATATAAATTTCAAACGAAAACAGTGATAAATTTAAGACAAACAATCAAACCCAAAAAAATTCAATTTAAAGATCACATTTAGAGTATATTACCGATGTATTGAATTCAAACAGTGTGTTGTATTTAAAATTAAGGGTTATCTGAATACACAAACTACCCTCGGATCCGTTATTTATCAGTCTTAGCGAAACACTTTCTTTGAGAAGTTCCTCCTATTAAGAGACTAAACAGATTTTAAAAGCAAACGTTTGAGGAGTTTTGCTTTTCATCTTCAATTTAACAGCATAATACCCGTTTGATGCATTTAATTTCCTATGCAAACACACAATAAAATGAAACACGTATATTAATCTTGCCGGTTTACGCTGTTTCGACGCGAGTTCGTTAATTACTTGGTTTACGAATGACAGTCTATAGCCAAATATTTACGAGGGCAGAATTTTTCTCTTCCAAGATAGTTACGTTACTCCGCAAACCAAGAAGCAGCCTTTAACCAAAGGTTACGGGCTCTACAGGGTCCGCCTTTCTGGGTCCTCACTGCGTTTAGCTACATAGTTCCTCACCTACACATTCGAAGCATTCCACTCTATGATAAATGTATTAAATCGATTTCTTTAAGGACCGCGTTTTTAGAAGGGGTACTGAAGACTTTCTTGTCTACCAGACAACAACGAAAAATGTCATCCTCTCCAAATTTGATAAGCCTTTCAGCAGTTGCTTCACGTCCCAGCAAAACTAAGCATCTTTACGACCTGTAACCAAATATAAGGAGTTGATAGCCGGGGGACGAGAAGAATGAACCAATAGAATAGATAAATATATGTACAGAAGGACAAAGATAAGAATTTTAATTATCGAAATACTTTCCAGAAGTCTCTTCCACGTGCCCATAGTTCATGGTCGTGTACTAACATTGATGATAGGTTCTTGTTTATGATTTAACAATGATCGTGTATCATGTCGCTTTAAGATTCCGTTACAGGAACATATTGGTTGACCTTAGGATTATGGTTTTAAAACCCTGGCCCCGGGATCATGAAACATCTTAAGCTTAAGTCAAAATTTGAAAAATGCAATAAAATGATTCTGAAGTCAATCATTCCAAAATAAGATTGTTATTCATTACTGTTAAGTAAAACTTAGAGTGTCTGCAAATTAAGAGTTTCAGATCAAAAGTAATGAACATTTTACAGGTAATTGAAATTTTGACTTAAGTCTAAGTTTATTTCATGATCCCGGGGCCAGGTTACTATTATCCTCTAAGAAATAAGGGAGGATTACTTTAATTAATTTTACACTTTTTTCATGTGAAATTAGGAATCATATCAACTGTCCCCACCCCCTTTACAAAAAGGAGTATATACATTGTATACTTCTAATTCTTTTCATGTCCAATGCGTGCTGACAAAAACAAGCACCGTAATCAACAGATATAGATGTAGTATTTATTTTGCTATGTACTATAAATTCAATATCATTTACATACTGACGTACCAAATGAATGGCAATAGAAGTTCATTGAGTTCGATTTAAGCATTCAATGTGGTATTTTGTAATGAATTTCTTGTGTCTTTTACGCATTTTTATGAACATTATCTATTCATAAAATAAACCAATTCCCACCCAAAAATCACTGAAATGCATCTCTTAAAACAAAATGAATGAATCTAGCAGTTGGCATCCGCTCCTCTTAAGTTATATTTACTCGTTACGCAAGACAGTCATCTATGTAGACGATACATATTTATGGTGTTAATAGATAAATCATAACAATTTGACACTCCATAAATTCAACGATCCCAGATACCTCCTCGTTCAATTAGACCTGTCCCCCATCATCCCATGGTACATATCTCCCATGGGAATGATATATTGTCACCAAAACTATGCAATCCATTACGGTATGATTGAAACGCACTCGATTGATACCTCATAAAACAATCCCATTTTCATAACATCGTTTGCCATTTAACTTTCAGTCCAATTTATATCACCAATTGAATTGAAACTCAATTACTCACTTTTTAAACGCCTTGGTACTGTAAAAAAAAAAAAAGCTTGAGGAAAAGTTATGACGTTTTGAAATATCCTGCATGATCACACCTGTGATGATGATAGAGGGCAGGTACCTTTTAAACTTTATGGTGTCCCGCAACGCACCGTTAATCAATACATTAGTTTGATTAATGCATATAACATTATCAAAACAAAGACGAGCTGGAAAGTAACAGCAAAACTAGAACTGTAGGTATGCATGTCCTTATGATCATCCAAGTTACAGCTATTGGATTCCCGTGTATAGACTCTTTCAGAGTCTTAGCGATTTCTATTTAGAAACCTCTGTGAATTTATTTGTTTTTATCATCATCGAAATATTCCTCGTATTCTACATTTAACATTGCAATCTTTAATGTTATTTTTGTACATGTATATGTTGTAATTAGCGTAGAAACAAATTGGTAATTATTGTCAAATTTCCACCTCATGCTTCTGGAAATAGCGAAATATCTTATTCTGCACATCATTAATGGACGAAATTCTATATTTTGATTTCTTGTAGTTTTATTAGGCATGCCATTGATTAAAAGAAAACCCTCTCCATAAACAATGATGCAATCTGCACATCTGACAATAGTTATTACACCGTTATGCCCAATACTTAAATGGAAAGTTGTGTCAGAGTAAGAAATACCGGAAATAGCTGCGTGATTGTATCCTGATTTTACTGCAGGTTTTCTACTTCCTGTCTAAACGCATTTTGTCTAGGTTTGATCAGATTCAGCAGCCAATCATTCACCGATTTTGTCCTTGCTATCCCAGACGCGAGGGTGTGAGAGTTTAAAATACAGTAGGTTAATGGAATTGATGCGAAAGATAATCATTGAGGCTGCATTATCTAGACTCGTAAAATGTCACCTTTACTGCGAATTAACGTCAGATGAAACATGAAAAATATTAAAATAACGTATTTGTATTAAGATAGCCATCGCATTAGAGCGGATATTCGCATGGTCATCAGACTTTGGGTGGGGTTGGGCACGTAGAAACTTCCCTAAATCCTACATGCTATGAAAGATAAATTTTGGTTGTTTTTTTTTTTAAAGCAGGGTGTCAAATTGTAAAGGGTAAAAGCAATTGGGGAGGGGGGGGGGTCTGGAAATATGGTCCGAATTGGCAATGAAAACGACGAACACCGGTGTCGGATTACACACGTTTAGATTAAAGTACGTGCATTTTACAACCTCAAATTGTACACTTTTTCATGCATAACTTGCATTAGCAATTGGAGTTTTATTCCCCATATCATCATGAACCATAGTGTGGTTTCAAAGCTCCATTAGCGTAATTCTATATGGACATAATATGGCACGACACGTATTTTGCACTTTTCTGACTAATCACGTGTAAATTTCACTGATTGATGAATGAAATGCCACAAATTGTTTAAACAAAATCATACTGAAATTCCTTGAATGTAACACTTATGGTTATAGACACAATATGTAAATTTTGACGAATTGTGTCTCAAACTTTGATTGATGGGAAAAATTAGATGTAAGTGCTTTATATAAAGCACCTGTTTTCTCTGCATTTTTAAAATACATGCAATATCATAGGTACAGTGAAATATGTCGCACAACTAAAATTGCTTAAACATCAAAATTATTTAAGTGATGTAATACAAAAAGGCGAAGTTAACATTGTGTCAAACGTAATCATAATCCAAAAAACATATACAAAATCGAGTGTAGGGCAACACGGACCTCCGACAAAAGCGAAGGTAGGATCAGGTGCCATGGAGGAGTAAGCATCCTCAGCTGACCGGTCACACCCGCCGTGAGCCCTTAGTCGAAATAAAGTAAACGGGATTACCCGTAGTCAAATATTAATCTAGTAGGATATTGAATAGATATGCGTGAGCGTGTTCTGTGTACAATCAATTTGACAAGGCTATGAATGCATTGAGCTGAACTTTCATCTTGAACAATTTCATAATTTTAAATTTATTCGCAGCTATACAAACTGGCTCGATCCTGTCTAGCTTAAATTGGAATATAGAGTATAAAAAGCAAATTAGATGTTTCTTTCAACATGCCTTTTGCGGGATAATTTAGATTTTTCATTTAGTTTTTTTTTTTTCTACAAGGACGAAAACTTTCTATCGACTTGAATTTAGAGTCTTCTCATGAAAAAAAAAATCCACTCAATATCATGAAAAATCTTTTTGAAATGATACCGTTGATAATTCTATCACCGTCAGGATTCTCTGATATTCATGTTTGCTATTGATCCCGCTATTGATTGATTCAATTAGTATCACATGTATATATATCTTGGGGACATAAAACCTTAATTCTTTCATAGATAGATATCTTGTATCAAATGAAAAACTATACCCTTGCCTAGGAGAAATCTGTCCTGTCCCTGACCGCAACTCAACTCAAGAAGTTAGAGTTCTCTAACCTTGCGCTTAGTTCATACCCATGATGCATCTCTTCATCAAAACTGACGCAAATGGCAATGATTTTTTTGTCAGTCTCATAAACTGTTTTGCAGAGTAAGGACAACATTTTATAAATAATATGAGTACATGTACGTTCATTATAAGTACATACGTGAGATAAATGTATATTAATCGGGAAAACTTGTTCATAGGAAAAATTACAGTAAAGGCTATATGCGGCCTGTGTTATGAAACGTCATTATAACCTAAACTTGGAAACCCGGATCATGCCTACCGCGAGATGGGTACATGTATAGCACACCTTTCATCATTTCTTTCTCATCGATACATGTACATTTCAAAAGTTGCTAACTCTAAACCAAGTTCATACACAGGAGGTAACCAATGAATTAAAAATTATATGACTGTTCAGGTCAGTTTGTAACTACCCTGAATAATGCCTCAAGGTAATTTGTTCAAAGTTAAGAATGTAGAAAAGGATCAGAATCACTTCGCTCTGCGAGGTATCGTGGCCTTAAAACAAGGGTCATTTGGCCAAGGTCAGGGTTAGTGATGAAGGTTAGAAATATCTGTCAAAATCAAATCGCTCTGTCCTATTTTTATGTATAACATGAAAAATTAAATGACTTTGGACGGGAAAATGCAGGAATAAATGATGTAAATATCAATTTTGAACTTCCGGGCGCGAGACCGAGTCTTTCATGGCTGACATGCACGTGCAGTGCTGTGTCGTAAAGTTTCAGTTTTTAATGATCTACAACTGTCCAAGTTCACTGTCCTATTCTTTTGACCAAAGGAACGCGTCACTAATGTTAGTAGTGACAGAGTTTACAATTTGAGGTCAAGAAACACCGCCAGGTGTATAAATATAGAAAAAACAAATTACTCCACATTTAGATAAACCCTCCCCTCAATTTCTCTCCTTGTAAAGTTGTTAAATGATTGTAAAAGTCAATCTATAGAGAGACTGAGAAACCACCTGTTTGTCTGTTCTCATTTCAGGAAAACCAAAAGCACGTAAAAGAAATTGCGCTTCATAATCCATGAAATAAATGTTCAAAAGAAACACTGTTGTTATGTGTCCGGGGGTGTTCGATATGATTACGAATGACCTTTACTTTTAGTCACCCAAATTACTCTTTTTACTTAGATCAACTAGTCTGTGGAATCTTAGGCCTGGAGATAGTCTTTACTTTGTGAATTATAAAGACCATTTCGTCTGGGAGATTGGTTTGTCGGGGTGTCTGAAATTCTTGCAGTACTATAATTTTTAGTTATTGATTTCATTGTAAATTGTATGGAAAAACCAATGCACAGATGCAGGTAGTCTGACTCACTTGGATTAGATAGAAATGACTACTTATCATTTTGATATGGTTTACATAGTAACAGTTAACGAACATGTAACTCATCATTTATTTTCATCTCATTTCAGATTTGAACATTAATGATTGATGGTTTCATGATTGTTTATGTTCCTGTGTCTTTTGCACGTAAAAGGTACCTTAAGCTTGTTATTTTAAAAAATGACACGTTATTCGTCTCATCTGAATTCATAGGATCTGTTCTCGCAACTAGTTGCGGAGGGGATATGCATGTAGCATCGCTGCCGTGCGGATGTGGGTGGGTGTCCGGAACTTTGTGAACAAGATAGAGGCAAGGGCATTCATCGGAGAATCATGATCAAACCTTCCAAAGAGGTTACCCATAGAAAGAGGATGAACTCTATTGATTTTCAAGGTCAAGATACAAAGGTCAATGTCACTATTAACTATAGCCTTAAATTCCTGTGAACAAGATAGAAAACACAGCATTCATCAAACCTTTCACAAATGTTGCCCATGGAGAAATGATGAACCCTATAGATTTTCAAGGTCAATGTACAGAGGTCTAGTTCACTACCGGCTGGCCTAAAATTCTTTTGAACAAGAAAGAAGACATAACGATCATCATAAAATCAACAAACCTTCAACAGAAGATGATAAATCCTATTGATTTTCAAGATCAAGAATCAAAAGTCAAGGACAATATTAACCATTACCTAAAATCCTTTTGAACAAGATAGAAACGCATCATTCATCAGAGAATCATCAAACCTTTCACAAATGTTGCCCATGAAGAGAGGATGAACCCTATTGATGATTTTCAATGTGAAGGTCACTATCGATAATTGTGTTAAAATAGTTGTGAACAAGGTAGAGGACGTAGCTTTCATCAAAGAATTTTCAAACCTTCCACAAATGTCGCCTATGGAGAGAAGATGAACCCGATTGATTTTCAAGGTCAAGAGTCAACGATGAAGGTCACTATTAACTATCGTTTATAAAGCTTGTGTTGCGAGGGGATGCTACGCTTGCGTTGCCTTGTTTAACTTCAGATGCTGCTGTATGAAAAGGCAAAGATCAACCTTATGTCCCAAATGGAAAACCAGAGGTGGGATCAGGTGTTTAGGAGGATTAAGCATCCCCTGTCACACCATATATATGTTTATAAAGAAGAATCACAAATTTGTTAAATCACGACCCACGCCTCGGTGAATAGATGGATGCAGCAAAACGGCCCATGTTAACAGAACCTCACAACTTAGGCTATCGTTAACGATGTCAATATTTTCACCACAACTTGAAATAACGTTAACAAGATATTCTTACCAAATCCTCCTCATTAACTTCTTAAATGTATCCAGTATATAAGTTCTCATATATTCATGATAATTGCAAATGCATCACAAGTCTAATAGCTTAATCAATGTGACTACAAGTAGTCGGAACAAGGAACTCGCAATTTTTATTTTATTTCTATTGCACATGCAGAAAATCATCTTCCATTGCGGAAGTGACCTTTCACTGTTTGTATGTACCGATACTTACGGTTTTAAAAATCATGGTATTTAGACTCTTTATAAGGAGAATCTAATTACCGGACGCACGAAACATATAAATTGAAACGCTAACATCTAAAATGAACCCCGAGGAAACATTCTGAATCAGTGCTGATGAACTGTGTATGATGCATCATGGTCCATTTCTGATCACAAGCGATCAAATGACGAAGGCCGACATTGGCCCTGCATCTCAAATGAAATTTGACTTTTCAATTACAAAAAGGACATAACATTAAAGTATTGTTCTAGGCTAAAATATTTTTACAACATTGTGAAATGGGTCTCTGTAAAATTACGATTATGTAAATAATCACTGTAATTGTCCTTTATTTGAAATCAAACGGCAGGTTACGATGCAGACAACACGTATTCACCCGAGGTTGCCAGAATGTTTCTAATGTCATTTGACGTCATAAAATGGTTAGCAAAAGGTCTCTGAAAATGCACTTTTGATTGCTTTAGTTTTACATACCTGGTACATGTACTCAGTTATGCTTAGTTACTGAAACCTTTTAAATATGATGATGCCGTAATCCATAAGTTTCTGATTTCTTTTTTATTTCACATGAGTCAGTGTGGCTTGTTTTCGTCTAGTCCAGTCTGTACAACTTTCCAATAAGTCCCTATCAAATGTTATACTTGGGAAATTAATTTCATTTTAATAGATTTTCAAAATTGAACTTTATTTCTTGAATTTACATCCCATTTTCATCTCTTTAATTAACAAAAATAAGAATTATCTGGGTCTATTCTAATCATGTCTCGCATACCATCAAGTTTTCAAATATTACTTCTATCTAAGAGCATCCTAGACAATAACCTATCTATAATTTTGGAATTTGACACTGTCCTTACGCATGTCTACCAAAAACAGATTGAACTATTTGGGTATTGTATTTTGCATTTCTAACAGCACTTTTTAAACAACATATAATGAGTTGAAAATCGATCTATATGTGGAATATTCTAACTTATTGCGTAAACCCTGATTATTTATAACCCCCGCAAACAAGTTTTGGGGGGTATATAGGAATCACTCTGTCCGTCCGTCTGTCTGTCCGTCCGTCTGTCTGTGCAGTTCGTGTCCAGGCCATAACTTCCTTGTTCTTTGAGGTAGGCATACCATATTTGGCATATGGGTGTATCACTATAAGACGATGTGTCGCGTATATTGATGACCTCTGTATGACCTTGATCTTTGACCTCAAGATCAAAATATCAGTTTTTTAACATGAATTCGTGTCCGGGCCATAACTTCTTTGTTCTTTGCGATAGTCATTCTGTATTTGGCACATGGATGCATCATCATGCGACAATGTGTCATGTACTCTGTTTGTCTGTCTGTCTGTCCGTCTGCGTGTGTTAATTCGAGTCTAGGCCATAACTTCTTATTTCATTGACGTATGCATACCAATTCTAGCATATGGGTGTATCAATATGAGAGGATATATTGCATACATTCATGACCTGTATGTGACCTTTGACCATATGACCTTGACTTTTGACCTCAAGGTCAAAGGTATAGTTTTTTTGGATTATTATTGGCAATTAGTGTATCACCATGGGAAACACCCGCATGCGGGTGTATCACTTACATTCATGACATCTGTATAACCTTGACCTTGATCTCAAGGTCAAACTTATAGGTTTTTAACATGGATTTGTGGCCGGGCTATATCTTTGTTCAAGCTTCAGTGACTCAAGTGAGTGTAAAGATATGTGGGTGGCGGGGGTATCCTTTGTGAGTTTTACTCGCAGTATTTCTAGTTCCCAAAGGCCTGTATTAAACATCATGACAGGGATTAAGATTTGACCTTGACCTGTCCTCATTTGCTTCATCATTACAAGCTGCGTTTACTTTGACGCGAAATGTTGCATTTTAGAGTCCATGCACAGAGATGTGATCCCAAGGAGTCACTATGATCTGCACGTGACGGATATCGTCAAAATGAGGCTTTTTTAATAACTGAATCATCACTGATATGTTTCTTGCATATTGATATATACTATATGTGTTAGTATTTAACATGAACGGACTTGGCACTGTGAAAAAGGCCACACATAAGATGGCTGGACTCTCCAAATGCAATGAGATTTCTTCGTATCGTCAAACCCTTGTAATTGTCAATTATAAAATAGTAACACAGAGTTCTATATATATAAACATGAAACGGTGGAACATTGTTAATCTATCGTACCTTAACCTATATTTGAGTTGAATTTTCTTTTTAAAGAAAAGATATTTCTTCAAAGTTGCAAAGGAATTTAGAAAACGCGTCACTAAAGAAATCTACAGTAATGCTGATTCCAAATCGAGGCTCTTTTTAAATTGCCGAATCCACAAACGCTACTGGAGGCATCAAATTAAAATTCAACGCAAACATATTTTACCTCTTGGATATCATTTGTAATGCTATGATGTATGCCCCCATTCACAGCCCAATCTCCAATACATCAATGGTAGTCCCGACACACTTGATTTATTAATTGATCAACCAAGACCAACATTGTTGATTTCACTCTATATTCTAGACATTTTATCAATGTGGGTTTATCAAACGTGAAAAATTTATGAGCTTCAATCCTGTAACTGAATTGAAAATATTCTTTGAGGATAAAATTCATATAGAATTTCGCAGGTCCAAAATTCGAGCTGGAGAGCGTACGAGTCAATCACTTGTCTCCTTCGCCTTTTATCGTTAACCAGTGAAAAATAAAATGCGTTTTAAATTGATTTTCATCAATTCACCAGAAATTGAAATTCCTACATTTGATTCTGAATTTTTAAGTGAGACATATTACAAACGTGGTATGAATGAAGCATGCTGTTTTTTAACGTTTCGCTTTGATGTTTACCAAGGATAGAAGCTTGTGGTGGAAAAAAGAACGTTTGTCCCAACCCATGTCACGGGTAAACTGAAAATAGATATGGACAAGATAAACCAAGTCATCGCTTATTTCTTTCTTTTTTACCTTTTTACTCTTTTTTTTTTTTCTTTTTTTTTTTTTTTAATTCAGTTTTAACCTGTACAGAATCTGTTATTTGAATTGATATAAAAAGTGAAAATTAATGGTTGTGTACTCAATTTTATCGCATATAATTTCAAAAAGTCGAGATTCACAGGGGGTGAATAGACAATATAGAGACCGGCAGTCCGGTATGCTTTGATTTGTCTCTTTTTGCCGCAATACAAGGTCAATATTCATAATTCAATGTTTGCTTTGCTTTAAATCGACTCATTAGAATGGCATTCGAGCTGATCTGATTTAATCGTGGATATCAGTTGAATTCGTTCTCACCTCTTTCTTTCTATTAGCAAACAGCGCGGATCTTTTGGAATTCCCTTATCATCTAAAGACAAAGAAATAAAAACTGTACAGGCAGAGCACCTTTTTCCCCTGTTCCGCACCCGGGCAGCGGTAATGCAAGGCATTTCAATCTAGTACATTCGCTTTGAAACAACAGGTTCCTATCAAACAAACAGATTAATTAAGTCTCGAATCTACCTTTAATATGAAAATAAACATCATTATTTGTCCACAAATGACATATACCACCAGATAGCGCTCGCAGCAGACTTGTCAACTCGAGGTTTCATCTTGAAATGTGTGAAAGATACCTGGATACACGCAAATTTGTGAAGGGGTTGTCGGTGCCTCTAACGAAATCCCCTTCAGACGGTGATGATGGTTTTAAAATACTTCTTATGCTGATAAAGTAAATTTAACAAAGTAAAGCATAAACAAATAGATTATCCTGCCAGGGTCTCCTAAATGTTTGTTAATATAGTAGATTATTTGGGAAAAGCCTTTATTTTGTTATTATATAGAGTAAGTCATGGTAATTCGCAGGGAAAAAAATTCTCACGTGTAATTTGACTGCATGACATTTTCAGTAAGAATCCTAAAGTTAGGTTATTACAAAGTTACCAATTAAATAGTCATCGAATTCTAGAATAAGACATAAGAATGATTTGCCAATCTTGTATACTACATGTAGTATCCTTTGAACGGTAACAATTTCTTTTTTTATCTTTGTTGGTTGGTTGTATTATTAGTTACACAGTCAGTTTTGGGACTATACGGAGTCATCCAGGGTGTGAAATGGAAATCCGTATTGGGCGAGGCGAAGCCGAGTCCCAATACGGATTTCCATTTCACACCCTGGATGACTCCGTATTACGTCCCAAACTGACTGTGTAACAATTTATCCGCTGAAGACCTTAGGAAATTTAGTCAGATTTCAATCTAGCATCTTTTATAGATTATTCAATTATGAAAAAAATTGAACACCATATAGGCATGTATTATGTGCATTAACATAATTATTATATAATCACAATATAACTAATAATGTTTGTTGAACTTAATGCAGAAATAAATCTACATTGAAAGCATATGTCTAAAACATCCCTGCAAGGAAATGGTGTATTGAAATTTCAAAGCCTCTGTTAAGTGACGTCACAATTAAAAGGAGCGTAATATTGAGAATTCGGGACGTCGTATGATTCGTTGGTGACATCACAATTAAAAGGAGACCTAATATTGAAATTTTTGGGGCCATGTGACTCGTTGGTGACATCACAATTGAAAGGAGACCTAATATTGAAAATTTCAGGGCGCCATGTGATTCGTTTTTGTCCAATCATTAATCAACAAATTTGTCTGAAGCGGGATAAAATTGTTTTACGTCCCCTCATTTCACTCATATGAAGACGTCACCATTTGCCGGTGAAGGGCTACAAAATTTAGGCGACTATGCTCGGCGCTCAATGGCCTTTGAGCAGGGAGGGATCTATATCTTACTCCTGCTAATTGTAGCATTACCATTGGTTTACATCGATCACGTGAAGACCATGGATATTCCATACATAGTCAGTAGAATTCCATCCATAGTCCAGTAGGAGCCATTACTCCTTATACACGGTTAAGAGATGAGTTATTTTCCGTCTCAAATTTGTTTTTCAAAGCGTCTGACTACTCAAATGAATAAACTCCGGTCGTCGAAATGAATTCCCAACGTTCATTGAACTCGAAATCATTACGTATACTACGAAATTTCTAACGTCACTTGTTTGTGACGTCATAGTTGCTTCAGGCCAAAGTGCATCATGTAGTGTTTCATCAACATGCAAGTCTATGTTATTTAGAAAAAGGCAGTCGGTAAGATATATTCGTTACATGGTTTGTAGTTGACCTAATATGGTTTATACATGTCAGTAAATTCCATATGGGCTCGAGCTCCGCTCTCGCCCCAATGGAATTTACTGACCATGTATAAACCATATTAGGTCAACTACAAACCATGTAACTAATAATATCGTGCCACATCTGCTGTGACACGGGACCTCGGTTTTTGCGGTCTCATCCGAAGGACCGCCCCATTTAGTCGCCTCTTACGACTAAGCAAGGGGTGCTGAGGGCCTATTCTAATCCGGGTCCCCACGGGTTTTTTATCTTTGTTAAGTTAGAACTTACTGTGTTATAATACAATTACAAATAGATTGGGTAATACAGTTTCGGAAAAGCCCTCTCCATATATATACATGAAAATGACATGAATTATACGTACCGGTATTTCAAAATATATGCATGGTGATGATCAATTTGAATATATGTTCATATAGGATATATAATATCAAGCAATGACAATTAGCCAGATTTATAATATATTGACGGTTAATATTGATTGATATATAATTATGTCGACCACATTATTTAATAGATGTGTGAGTAACAGAAAAGATATTCATTTGCCTCATTACGGAGAGAAAGACACAGTAGGACGCACACACGTGTTCATGCTATGAAGTTTGGAAAGCCCTACATTTTGGCAGTTACTCTCCTTATACCGGAAGTTGGGAGCGTGTTCGAGCTTCACATAAGTTTACGCTACAAAATGCTTTATTATGCGTTTTAACAGAATGTGTTAAATCAATGGTTAAAAAGGGGGTTTAGTTTCTTCGATGTTTAGGAGAAAACTTTTCAAAATCAGCATTTCCTCGAATTGTAAAGATTAAGATAAGGTGTAGGATTACAGCCCTATTTGATGTTTATTTCTGTCCAAGTTAGGATACAAATGATAGAGAATCTAAAAAAAAAAGACAACAGACACTTGGAAATAAAAAGTGCGATAAAAGCAGGTGCTTTAATCAGGAACGACGAATCTTTTTTTTTTAGTCCCCTACCGACGAAGTCGAAGGGGACTTTAGGTTTGCACTCCGTCCGTCCGTCTGTCTGTCCGTCCGTCTGTCTGGTAAATTAGTTTTCCGCACTTTTTTTTTCTCACTGCGTGCAGGATACTCTCATTTAATATTTGGTACATTGCTTTGCCATACCAAGTTACAGATCAAGTTCGAGTTTGGTTTTGATCGATCCATATTTCACTGAGTTATGGCCTTGGACTTAGAAAATTTCATAAATTATCAGTTTTCCGCACTTTTTTTTCTCACTGCTTGCAGATATTCATTTGATATTTGCTACATTGCTTTGCCATACCAATTTACAGATCAAGTTCGAGTTGTTGGTTTTGATCGATCTATATTTCACTGAGTTATGGCCCTGGACTTTGAAAATTCATAAAGTATCAGTTTTCTGCACTTTTTCTCTCACTGCTTGCAGATATTCATTTGATATTTGGTACATTGTTTTGCCATACCAAAGTTACAGATCAAGTTCGAGTTTGGTTTCGATCGATTTTATTTTCACTGAGTTATGGTCCTTGTCCTATCCTGGCTTTACCATAAAATATGATATAGCCTACATAATGCAATTAGAATATTGTTGCAGTCCAATAATTTTTGTTAATCGGGTAGTGGGTACCATTGGTTATCAATGCATATGCAAATACTCTCAGATATGACTTGTTTTAATAGAATGGGGGTGGGGCAGCCGTAAAAAATTAGTTGTCTGAAAATTCTGGCAATCAAAATGCAGCAAATTCAAGCCTCTAAATCTTATTGGATGAGGGCAAGTGTTGATCCTTCAATTTAATTAATCGGTTAAATTTTACATTTCCATTATAATTCCTTACTACTACTTTTTTTAAATCAATGATAAAGGGGATAGACCCTCTGTTGCTATATATGCGCCTGATAATTATTTTCGTGTATATGCAAGTAATGTTGTTTAATGTACATTTGTACAATTAAGTTGATTTACTCAAATCCTAATTTTTCATAAGATTGAATCACACGCGGAAAAATATACGTATTTCAAAAGAAAAATTACACTAGTTATTACACATACCGATTCTACATAGCCAGTATCTTCTTTTCGTCGGTACAAGATGTACAATAAACATGTAGCAACACATATTGTTGTCCATAGTGTGGTATGATACCGTACTATAGTATATTCATAATGCACATACAATTTCAGGCATATCTGTTTTGTACATGTGCTTTTGTCATTGGAAAATATACATAGAATATTTGCTGATACGTAAAAACATCTTGATCTAAATAAGCTGAGAACGAACATTTACATACAATCATGTACTTTGTTACATCATGAATTGACCGTGCATTGCTTGCGAAAAACTCACACATGGAACATATATCTTTAATCAGTGACTAGGATTATTGTACAGTTATACTATTTTTTCAATCATTACACTTTTAAATTCTTAGACACATTCTTTGCCTGGCACTTGATTACAATCGGAAATAGTAGATTTTGCATCGATCCCCCGCATTATAAGACCGTGCGCCAGGGGGAAGTAACTCGCATTGTACATGTAACTCCAATTTTCATTCTACGTGTATTTAGAAAACGAATAATACAAAACAAAGTGTATTTTTGTTAAGTATTTGTCTTCTTTTTCAAGTAAGTCTATACATTTTCACCCAAGAGGATATTGTATATTTCTCTTTGACTACCCACGGTATATTTCTGACCGATAGTTCTTTACATGTAGACTATATTTTGAAGAGAAAAAAAAAATATATTTTTTACTTCACTTTCATCTTAGACTTCTTTTTACTTCATTTATTTACAAATACTTATTTACAAACACTTATGTAAATATGTAATTATAGGTGTCATATACCTAAAACATTTCATATATATCTATATAAAATTTATGCACGATAGTATGAACTATGTCGAAAGATCTATAGTTTTCAATGAGTATCATCACTCCCCCGTTTCTTTACGGTTTTTATTGCGGCGGGTCATTAACAAGACTTCACACATTTAACAAATCATTTCCGTCAAATGTTATTTATTTTTACCAGACATTGTCAATTGATTACCGCAAATATGTTGTCCTCTCCGATGAGGTCATGCAGACGCGCTATATATACAGTGTATATGTATTTGTATATTCCTAACGGATAGAACATGCGGTAAGAAATTGCCCCCAAAAAGTCACAGGCGGATCATTAAATTGTGTATTTGCTGTATTTTATACTTAGAATAAGTTGAACGTTTTTAAACTCCATACCTCGATCTAAGACGGTATAATTAGGATCATCAAAGTAGCCAGGAATTGGATTATTTGATCACATGTCAGTTTTGAATTGATTTGGGCAAGGTTAGCCGATTATTGTGACATTTCGATAACAATATACCTATATCAACAAAAACAAGCCAAGATTCAATTATCTGAAAAGAATTTTCGAAGCGTGTTCGGTACGATAATCAAATCAAACCTTGTCATGTCCTCAAGCACAAAGTATTCATACGACACGAGATTATCCTTTATGAATTAAAGGCATGCGAGAAAAAGAAAAATATTCTTCACATTTTCTTTTCCTGTTCAAAATTTTATATTTTCTATTTTTAAAAGGACAAGTCACAAAAAAAACTGATTCTCCAATTGACTAAATGAAGCGTTCTCGAAAATATTTCAGTGTTTTCCTTCAATATTGCGTCTTTTGCGCCCTTTAGTGTCGCGCTTGACTACACCTCTGGGAAGGTGACGACTCTTTGATCTGCGGTTGTGCAGTGGAAAGATGAGCCCTTCGTGTCTTGATAGCGTTCAAGGAGGCGTGGCTTTTGGTGTAATAGTCTATTCTCCCAATGGTGTCTCATGTGATCATGATCCCTGTCAACAGACTGAAGACCAATCGCCTACTGGAACGATTTTCATTCTTATATTACAAATTACTGATGAACATTTCGACTCCTATTTTGTTTTCTTTTGCTTATCAACCTCTCAAATTTTAATGTTCGCAGATGGATCATAAAAAAAATGTCTCTTGAAGAAATGATGTAGCAATTCTGCATAAGAGAGAACACAATATCGCATGTGAGAAGACCACAGTGGTTGATCTTTTAACGTATTATCATGTCTTGGATTAATTTTGAAAAAAATAACTTGGTGATTGTGAAAGGAACTTCTATTTAATCCATGATGCATGAACATAATGGGAATTAGCGGCTACACAAAGTTTTCAGTGGGACTTCTATATTTGACGTTCTGTGTATACGGCGAATTTTTGTGAGTAATTCGACCACATAATAATTCCTATTGACTTTGATAATGACTATGTGCCTGTCATATATCTGTCTAACTATTGTGTAGACATGGCCAATAGTTAAGAGAAGCGATAATCGAATCGTATTGATGAACATTACCGTTTGACTAAATCATTGATAAAATATGAATGAATTTTTTCTGGCATTTTACGTTGACAATTGGATTAAAATTCTTTGCATTTCACAGCTTGAAATAATCGTGGGTATGATAGCTAGCAATTACCTAGATTACATTTTTAAAGAATAAACTATCTGCATAGCCAAACAGTTACTGTATTTTATCTAGGGTATAGAACATTATTTTGGCACTGAAAGGTAATATGTAATCCCTCAAATTCTCACTTACAGGTAATTTATCATTTTGAAGTGAGAAATGGCAGTGTCCCCGTAATTAAGCAAGTGTTAGACAAGTCAAAAACTTTCTGAACTTCTACAGAAAACACATCTCGGGTGTATTTAATTCTAAATGTCTACAATTTTTGTTTATGGAATCGTGTATGACAAGTTTTCAATGCGATATGTTGTTCCATAACGCTGCATATGAAATGGATCGGGTGAAATTGGAGGTGTGCACGGGGCCATTCAATAGGCGCTATGTACAGTCCTCAAAGACTCTTCTGTTAACTTTGCAGACGGTTAATTTTTCATTACACCTTTTTATTAAGTCATTTTAAGTCCGTTAATCCTTTTCTATTCCAAAAAGCAGTAATAAATATCGCGGTTGTTTGTTTCTTGGACAAATATGTTTATTTCTTAATGAAAGGTAGCCTTCGTACATGTCTATGGGTGATCAATCATATCTCGATCTAGATACAAAAAAAATATTGTTAGTATTTTTTAAAAGTCAAAATAGATAAGAAAATTGACAGTAGGTTTGCCATCGTACTTCATGCATTGTTAGATTCCAAGCGAAAATAATATCACAAAAATGTGAAAATGAATAGCTTGCAAAAATGGCGTCTATGCATGCATTGCCAGAATAGGGTTTTCGAGGAAAGTGAAATGAACGATCGGTTTTTATTTATAAATCTTGGATTTATGATAGTCGAGTGTACATCTTCCTCTTTTAAAACCTTTATCTCTCCTTTTGAAAGTCTAAAAAGATGGATTTTGTTGATACTAAGATAATTATTTAGTGTTTAATTTTTCTTTTTCTCCATTTTCCCGACCCTTGAGTACGGATTAATGTAGACGATGTCTGAAAATTAGCTTAACTATTTTGATATCTGCTTGTATAAGATTAATCAATTTTCATTAGGTGTAAACAAACTTAATCTAATCATTAACTATAGTGTATAATCAAATGCCCCACTTATGATGTAACAACTCTGTAGTAACGCAATTTATAATTTATACCCCACCAAATCTTCCTCACCAGCCAGAAGAATCATTTTCAACTCCATCTTTCCTATGTCTACAATACTGTCTCCTCCCCATATAAGGTCAGGAAAATAGTTTATTTTCGCAGTTTATAAACTAATGGCTTGTTTTCTTCTCCTATAAGGTGTTGGAACATAGACAGACAAATGTTTGCAGGCTGTCATTGGATTTCCATGTTCTACCTCTTATGGTAAATCTCTCTACTAACTAACATTCCTCTATGAATTACAGATACATGTAGCTGGACTTTTCGCTAAAGTTATGATCTTCTCACTGGCACAGTTGTAAAACAGGAGTAAACGTGCTTGGACTTTTAAGAAATACTTGCACAGCCTTCATGTTAGTGTGCACCACATATGCGATGCGTGAATGCCATGCACAATCATTTTGCATGTGCATCACGTGTTACATGAATGACTTTTTCTATTGATCAAAAGGTTACATTTCAATCTGATCTTTTCGTATTCTTTCAAAATAGCATTGATGTTGCGTTGAAGTTTAACAAAAGAGTTTATATTGTACTTCATGTACTAGTATCATCTTCTATTGTAAATGTCATGTATTTTTAGGATATTGGAATTTTGTTCGGACTTGTTTTGTTTCGGGGGGGGGTGGTTTCGACATCAAGAAAGTGTACAGTGAAATGTCTGAATTGGAAGGAGAGGGTTGGGGGAAACAGTGAAATAAACAGTATATTAATCTCTTATCACTTATAATGAAAGTAAATTTATCTTAAATAATTTCTCTCTTTTTGTAGGGCATTGTCGTCCGTAGTCGCCCTCCGAGCCAATTTTATCTGTAACAGAATCCCCGGTTTAACTCCTCGACAACGATCCATTTGCCGGAAAAGGCCGAACGCAATAGTGACGATCGGGGAGGGAGTTCAAATGGGAATTAACGAATGCCAGTATCAGTTCCGGAATAATCGTTGGAATTGTTCAAGCACCGGGACAGAAAATACCATGTTCGGACACACTCATAAAGTTGGTAAGTGAGAATATTTATTGTTTTAAATCAATGGCGCGAATTTGGGCTATGGTTACCTTAGAACCCGGATGTATATAGAAATAGAGATTTTTTTTCTTCTACTCCTCATCGTCTAAATATGGACCAGCTGGACACACGAATCTAACCCAGAACCCCAAGCTCACTCTCTCTCATGAAGCTTGTTTTACCTTTACTGTTGTAAATCAATTTAAGCTTTCAAATTTGACGTATTTGAGATGGTCTAGTTTGTAACCAGGAATAGTATTTGTTTGTAAAGAGATTGTTTTACTTCGTTACATTAGGTACTGTGCGTCACACTCACACACGTTTATCATCGAAGTAATTTTCATTCTTACATTCATGTTCCACCCCCGTTTACAGTATGACATCAATTCCATAACCTCTGTGTATATAGGTCTCTTTTCGTCCCTCTATAGATAAAAAAGAAACTCAAACTATTTTGTCGATGACAATGAAGAACTTGTAGAATAAAAAAGAATCCCAGATTGATCTGCGGTCAGGGCTGTAACCGATTGACATTTGGTGACCTGGCGCGATGTTTTATTACAGACAGAACGAATTAATGTCAATGGTGGGTCACTCTAGCCATACATACATTGCTGATAGGTAATAATAATTATGAATAAGTGCGAGAAATTTCACCAAATCCTACACCATGTTATATGCTCGTCATGTCTCTTTACCTGCCTGTCGAGGTCGGTGTGGTGGAATCCATTCAATTAGTGAATGGAAATTGATAGGCCGCACATGCTACACAAAATAAGTTGTGTTTGTAAAATACTATTTCCTCAATCGTGGAAAATATTGATTGTATTCAAATCTACGTTTGACGTAATATACGATTTTAACGTTTTTGATATAGAGTTTCGATCTTGACCTCTCATTTTGGTACATGTGTGACCAAGATTGAAGTCGCAGACAGTGTGATGAAGACACAAACAGATAGACATATACTTTACTCAAGGTTTTTTTCTTCAAAGTTCATGTGCAGAGGCTCGAATCCAAGTAGATCATCAATACCCCCCATTTGTTTTACCTTAATTGTCACTATAGAAATCTTAACCTAGGCAAAACTTTCATTGACGTATCATCAAATTCTTCTTGTTATCTACATGTAACTCATTTTTTAAAAAATCTTGAAGTTATTACTACGAGTTTTTCATGTTATTTTGTTAAAAACAATTATTTGAATGGTTATATAATGTTCAAAATATAAATTATTTAAAGATATTTTCATATATTTAAAATAATCAAAAATACGTTGAATTATCAAGTGTTTTAAATCTTTGCCTTTTCAAACTTTATTTTAGGTTATCAAAGCGTGTTTCGAAGTACCAAGGTTTTTACCATTGTAAATCAAATATTAAAGCATCAAAGTCTTTTAAAACAGGAAACTGTAACTAATTGTAAACTATAAAGTTAATGGTAAGACTTTTAGTGCATGCACTATTCTCTTGATAATTTCTCATTCATTTTTGTCAATTCTCACAAACTTTAGTCCATTGGACATTTCAACCACAACGAAAAAAAAAATCTGAATAGCAAGATCAGACCAAAGCACAGATTACAGGTACACACAGCAATAACATTCAAGCCTATTAAAAGAATCGTGAAAAAATATTATCGTAGATCGGTAGAATACGCTTATAATCCATGTCATCATTTATTTGTGTTTCTGATTCTTTGGAGAAATGATAATATTGACTTTACTAAACACCTGTTTGAATGCCAATACCATGATCATCATGATGGCGGGCGGGGAACCCAGAAAAGACGATTAGCATGTTTCATTTTTCCCTTTTTTTCCAGCCCACTTTAGAATACCTTTACAACGGATTAGTAATATATATATTGACACTGTATGCTTCGCTCTTTAATGAAAAATAAATTCGTTTACTTATTCAAATATAAACACTGATGAGAAATCCTGGACACGTTTTAATCGTCTGCATTCTTCTTCTCGTGTTGAAGTAAAACTCGATTACAGCAACACCTTCAGTCTGTTTTACAAAACGGTGGGAACAGGTTACGAACAATTTAGCACGGTAATGAGAGAAATGGTTTTAAATCGAGCAATTTTGAAAACTAATATACCATGATAAACACATTTTTCAATATTTATTTTCCGACTCGAAATTACTGAATTTTATGGTCTGAAAACGACCTTCGAAAAGGGACATTTTAAGAGAAATGTTTGATGCGAGTCGACGCCCAAAATTGGCATATAAAAAAATCCAAATTATTAAATTTGGTGTTGAGATAGTTTTGGACACAAATGTATAATGGCGTTGTGATTTATTTTATGCTACAATCTACGATTGAAAAATTAAAGACCAAAAAAAAAGAAATCATGGAAGAAATTAAGGTCCCTTTTGTAAATTCCAGACTCTCATACTGTAGAGAAGAATGTTTACTACAGTGTGAAATATATTTCTACTCTGTTTTATTGTCATTAATATCAAGGAGTTATCTGGTCATGAAATACAAATATTATTCAAAACAGTCATTGTATGTTGAGATAGGAAATTAAACATCTAAGAACATAATGAAATGTCCTCCGTATATAAAGCATAGACCCTTACTTTTTTTTTTATTCCTTTGACATAAAATCTGTGTGCTACCAACTGAGTAATGAAAAAAAAAAAAGAAACATAACAGAAGGAATTAAATACTTTTCATTTTAGAGTAAGACGCCCGTCACCTGAATCGTTGCCTTTGCAAATTACAAAATAATGGTATGGAATGCGACCTCAGGTCTATGAGCCTGGGGTTCGCCCCGCCCAACACCGGGGACACAAACTCTGTCTCGTGCACTTCATTAAATATCAATGCTCTCATCCTCAATTACAAATACGGACAGCTGCACGGGCCGGTAACAGCACAAAGACGCTTGCCACGCCCCCAGCGCCGGGTCCCTTTCTTAACGCCAATCTTTTTCTGCACGAAATTAGATCAACAGTCGAATGAGTATTTCAGATCATATTATTTTCCTCATCAGAATCTTTGCGTGTGGATTTTATTATTGAACTGAACATTTATAGGCATTTTCATGCATTGTGCTTGTCTTTTGTTACTTGACAGATGCCACGAGGCCGCTAATATCATTTACATGCCGCTTGTGTCCTGGAAAACTAATCTAACGTTGTTGATGGTCAAGGAATTGTAATTCTGCTTTTGCATTGATGTAAAGCTAAATATATATGTAGGCCAGGAGTGGCTATACCTTGACAACAGAATGACATTGACCCTCGGTTAGAGTCCCCCACAGACCGTTTCTTCCAATGCTTGAACTCGATTACCGGAATAACTTCATGATTAGATGAAATTATTAATTAAATATTACTTGCATATCGTGTAGTGAATTACGCGAACGGATCAAAAGATCTTATTTTCATTAGACTTGAATTTGAAACACAGTTACAGATTATATGCCATTCTAGATACTATATGTACATGCATTTCATGTTTTCGTAGGCTTTTTTTTTTTTATTCCCTTATAATTTTCCTGTACCTATTTCTATTTCGTAATTGTTTTTGAAATGGGGGTAGGGGGATAAAAGTCTAGCAAATGTTAATAATCTCATGTAACCAATTATGGTCCTTAATATAAAATGTCGAATCAGCTGTGGACAAAGATCAAGGCTATTTTACTACGAATATTCTTTGGGCGACATGATTCTAAAAGACCTGACATGCAATTGTACTGCACCGTGCAATGCCAGATCTCAGACAACTTGTCCTATAAGCAAAGTATAGCTGTACGACTCTTCTTTTGTCTAGGTGACAGTCCTATTAAGCTGTCATATTAATTATGCAAGCCCAATTAGTCAAGTTCATCAAAATATTGATATACCTGTTTGAAATCCATACACTTTACAACAAACTGCGATTTATGATACGTGTGTCATAGATTAAATCAATAGGGGGAAAAACATTCCGTGAGTCTCAAAACAGTAACATGTGAACACTCATTTGTCTAATCCTTGTCACGTGATTTAAACTGATGTTGTCATTCCTATCAAAGAGCGATGAATGGAAGCATGATAAAAATCGCGCAAAAAATTAATAATGCCTCATCAACATTCGGCTATTTAACCATTAATGATACAAATCAAACAAGGGGTCATTTTTTTCTCCCCTTATTCTTGGAGTACATATCGCATGTCTTTGTAAAGTAACGTTCATTAATTAAAATCTTCGGGAGCGAACGCAATACTATGTACTTCGTGACTCAAAGCGGAGATAACGAGTCGTATTGTCAGAAAGACAGCAATTTAAAATGCTTAACGATCATGTATATTACGTAATGTGCATCGATCGAACTTTATTAATAACCTAGATTTTTCTCTCTCTCCTCATTAGAACCCATGGTGGTCTTTAACAATATACCCTTAATCATTAAAAAGCGGGGGATTTTAAAAAAAAAACAACGACAGAGAGAACGCCCAATAGTGTACTACCAAGGCAGTGATTAAATGTGAAGTTTTGCGTGATGTAAAACAATGCCTTTTCCAATACGATTGTAAAATCAGAACTCGGTTTGGAAATAGGTTAAATATCAGCCTACACAAATATTACAAAATATACTCTCTCTCTCTCTCTCTCTCTCTCTCTCTCTCATCACATTAAGTTGCTTAGAATTATTAAATTATCTATAATATCTATAGTTTGAAGTAACATATAAAAGTCACCTTTATAAATTTCACTAAGACTTTAATTATTGATAACTGAAGTAAATTATCAGTAAAAGGATTCAGTTGTACATTGATATTATCGATCACATTATCGATTAAATGATGAAATAATTTAAAGAAGAAAATTCAATTAATTCAAGATAAATATATATAAATGAGTGTACTTTTGTGGAAAGCATAAATCATATTTCAAATGTGTATCACACTTTGAAGACAAGTTCGTTTCTTAAGAATACATTGCCAACAAATATAAAACACGACTCCTCTTTTCATACCAACTTGTAATGACCTCAGGTTACAAGCAGTTATATTATGTCTCATATTCATATTCATATGAAGAATGTGATGAGATTTATATTCTACACTAGGATAAATATGTTTTATTGACGTTTCATATTTTTACCAACATGAAGTTCGTTCAAAGCTAAGATTTCCGTCTTGCCTACTTTTGTCCGATCATAAATTTCTTTTCTCTTTGGAACCTGTTAACATGGTGTCGGTATCATGAATATAGCTGTTCTTTGTCAGACTGCCATGTCCTGCTGAGAGTAAAAAGACACGTTTGTGTGATCAACAAGCGACATGACAAGAGATTTTAACAATATATGTTTTACACAAGTTTTAAATCAATTTCTCTAATAGGACATCTACAAAATCTACACATAATAAAACAGGTAACATGGATTCAATGATTAAACACGTTGTCGATCACGGAGAATACGTCACTCCTGTTTTATATCATCCTTAATCTATAACGAAAATTGTCTTTAAGTTAGTTCTAATAATTTTCAGTTAATGTTTTCACATAATTTTTCTTATTAATTTCAAGCTTTAATAGATTACAAAGCAACCGAATATCTACGAAAATGTTAAGGTATCGCCGAGATTTTCATGTACAGCGGTAGTGAAAGATTTTCGAGTTCGAAGTGATCAGATTTTTCGATCGATTGATTGTTCGATCGATCAATCGATTGATTGAATAAAAAAGAATTAGACAGCGTACACCTGACTGAGGAACAATTAATATTAAAATGATTTCAAATATTCAGTTTTAACATTTACTTCTCGTATTATGATATTATATAATATAAATCATATACGGTACCAATTTTTATGCACCAGATGCGCATTTCGACAAATTATGTCTCTTCAGTGATGCTCAAACCGAAATGTTGGAAATCCGAAACATGAAAGTAAAACTTTATAAAAGTGATCAATGTAGTGCCAAAAGATTGGGGCCAAAAACTTCGATGGATCAGAGCTATGCCAGAGGGAGATAATCCTTAATTTTGATATGAATTTCTAATTTTACCACTGCAATTAAATACATATCCGTATTTCAAGCTAGTAACATAGTACATAGCAACTGGGCTGTAGAGACCCTCGGGGACTAACAGTCTGAAGCTGTATTTGTTTGATAGATGCACACTATGGCAAGTGTTCACGCACAATAGTACGATTTGTTTTCATACTTTAGTCAGTAAATTCAAAATGACAAACACGATTTTAAAGACATCTTGCGTTTATTTAACTGAAAGTGTCTTCAATATTACTGAAAGTCGTTTCGTAAATCAAAATCATTTCTAAGTTTGTTTTTCTTTTTTCAGGAAGCCGAGAAGCAGCTTTCACGTACGCCATTATGTCGGCGGGAGTGACTTATTCCTTGACTCAGGCCTGTAGCCTAGGGAAACTAAAACGGTGCAGTTGTGACCAAAGTAAAAAGAAAAGCAAAGTCATTAACGACGGATGGAAGTGGGGAGGGTGTAGTGCTGATATTAAACACGGACTTAAATTTTCCCGCAAATTTCTGGACGCACGGGAAATTGAACAAAATGCAAGATCCCTCATGAATAAGCATAACAATAGAGCCGGTAGGAAGGTGAGTTTGCAGAAGTTTTCTAAATGCATAATTTTCGATTATTTAGCATTGTGAAATTCAACTGTTAATCTTTGAAAATGGGCTTCAATGTACGCGCGCAGGAATATTCATTCTTTTTTATAATTACAACATATTATTGAATCCTTCAGAGTATCATACAGTTCGAGAAGATAGCTTTGTTGTTCAACACGAATTGATTTTTTTGTTTCAAAAGAAAAAAAACCCTGTTATGAAACGTTTGTTTGAATAATTCCTCATATAGGAACGCAGTTTGTATTTTATTACTCTTTTAACTGTGCATTCGTGTCTTCGAGTGGCACACTTTAGACTGAATTAGAATATCATTCAGACCAAAGTCTAAATGCGTATCAATATCATATTTAACAGAAAGTTTAAACTAAAATTAGCAATATCAAATACGGAAGCCGCTTTTGTTAAAACCAAGACCTTGCACAATATCTTTTTAAATAAGGTCGTCTAATTTTACAAAGAGCTTTAATTAAACACGTTACAATGAAGTATCAAATGAAGAAAGAACAATTGACAGAGTACACATCAAATATTTTCAAAGCAATCTATCATAATTACTTCCAAAAACAGTGAAAAACAATTTTGGTATCTAAGGCTATTGTTTTCAAAAATGTGAACTGGATACATTCGCTTTTACGTTTGTCATTGCGTAACTGAGGCAGACTTCTGTCTTGTAAACTTAAAGAAGATGTTATTGAGCGATGTTAATGTTGTAAATTAGCTACATTAGAGTTGTGCTTTGAACATGCACACGCCCTCGCTGTATCCTTGTAAAACGTGGTTCGTTGTGTTGAAAGCGTCTTTAGTTTACGACAATCACATAAGACCACTTTTTGACAGGTCAAAAGAACACCAAGGGATCTATTGCCAAGTTTGTTGATACAACTATCGTAAAATGCCGTAAATTAATTTACTGTGTAATAACAGAACTAATAAATTTTCAAAATATTCTTTTCTAAAACGTAATTAGATTTTCCAGAATTATACATAAAACACTCAAACAGGCTTTAAGACGCCGTTGTATTATACCTTTGGAATTTTATAAAGGGTCCTTCAAGTTAAAAGTAAAGTCATTCGTAATCCAGTGGAGAGCCCTAGAATACGTTTTATCGTCCAATATCCACCAACGATCCGTCCATTGATATTCCGTAGTTAAATACGAGTCTCGTTTCAAGCCCAAGTGTGGTGTATCAGTAGTCCAAACTTTTCTATATATTTGTGAAATTTTCGGTCTTTTTTCTTTTTTTTTCGAATTTCATACCAATTTTACGTACTTTCTAAATGAGATTATCTTGCATGGTTCGGTTAAAAAGAAAAAGGCTAATGGCAAATATTTATTTTGTGCATATTTTGTCTCCGAACCCGGCTACATAATGAAAATGTAATACACATGAACTCGCTTTGCATTGAAATTACTGATGGATTCGTATATACCGAATGACTATTCAAAAGCTGTATGATCGAACAAAGAAAATCTAAATCTTCATTCAACCATTTGTCTAAAAACCACAGTGCCCACATTTTTGTTTCACAAGCATTGGATGTTTACTCAACATAGATAATACTTCTCCGTGTAAGGCCCGTTAGCGAAAACTCGTTCATTCATTTATTTACGCCTAAATTAAACAAGAACGCTGTGAGAAATTTTATCAATTTAGACAAAATGCTTTGCCTTTATCTGTAATGGTTAAAGGGAGAAAAGATCTTATGGCTGTACATACGTTCTGTAGATCGTTCTACAGATTGACTACAGATTGACGAAAATCTTCATTGTGCGACATGAAACGGAACCCGACATATTCAAAAAAGGACCATTTCCTCATTCATGTCGACAAACGTGATAATTAGAGATAAATTATCGCTGTGTTGTCTGCAAGAAAAGAATTACCTTTTAAAGACGGGATAATTTACTCATCATCAGATATGTTACAATCTAATCAGATTTCCAATTCTATCCGACCAATCGGTTTTTAACTTCTCTGGTTTCTTGGTTCTTAGAAGGTGTTAGCAGAAGTAGGGTGAAAGGTCATAGTAAAGGTTCGGTAGGAGAAAATGACTTTTCGTCAGTGAATGGAAGGGACAGATAGAATATGATCATTCCGTGTCTGTCTAAATTGGGAACATGCATAGCGTACATTTTGACAAGAGAGTGATAATTTCTTATGCCAAAATAGATTAACCCGAATCGACGGGTTCTATCGTAATGGAGCGATATCTAATTATGCTATCAATCATCGAAATCTTTATGTTATGATTGACCACGTGCGCACGTCCGAATTTTTTCCACACAAACGTATTATAATTGATCATAATCGTATCAATCAAACTTTTTGACGCTTGACAATGCACCTGTTCGTGATATCATTTGCGCGACATACCTTGAAAAATAAAATTTAAAAATTAAAATTTTTCACGGACGTGGAAAAGAAAAACTAAGATAGCGTACATCAGTTTGCATGATGATTACATACATTTGTCGTCATTGGGATAATTTTCCGTGTAGAGAAAGGGATGACGATTAAGTGCATAAAGTAAGAGAAAAATCCTTGAATGCGTGACAATCCTTTTTAAAGTCCCATCTTTATCATACATTGAAAAAAATGTATATAACATGTGTTCACGAAATAATAAGATGGCGAAAAGGTAGTTTATTTTTTGACACTTTTATTGAAGCAATTAGAGATAAATTTCCTTGAGTAGTCCGAAAGCATTGGCACTTTGAAAAGGATCCCTATTAAATACTAGTTTTGTCGATTCTATAGTAAGCGAGGCGATCGCGTTACACATGCCGAATGTCTTGAATTGGATGACAGCGGTAATGAATTATTTGATATGATAAATATTAGGCCTAAAGTAGATGTTTTTTGAATTACTACAATTATGAGGAACGCGATGTATAAGGATCGTTAATCCCTTCATTATATGTTGACTTGCTGTGTTATTTCGTTTTCAACTATACACTAGAAGGGTCGATAACCTGTGCCCTACAAAGGGAGACATGCCTTAAAGTGCAGGGGGTGAAGTCATTTTTAAATATTTTATATTAGCAGTGATCTTGGCAATCTTAAATGTTGTCTGATATGTTTCATAGCCATTGTTAAGCCGTTTTTCACGCACTGATTTGACTACGGATTGATCCGTTTACCTGATCAAGACTATGGGCTCACGGCGGGTGTGACCGGTTGACAGGGGATGCTTACTTCTCCTAGGCACCTGATCCCACCTCTGGTATGTCCAGGGGTCCGTGTTTGCCCTACTCTTGTTTTTGTATTTTATTTTGGACTTATGAGATTGAGCACTGTTCGTTATTTTTGCCTTTATATATATATATAACCGCAGAAACCATTTTATGTTGGGTATTTTCATTATCACAATGAAGTGATTATCAATGCCGAATCTACAACAATATTCCTCAACTGCAATGAGCTCCAGCAATCCCTGATCATTTATTGATTTACGTCCAACTGGAGATTATTCAACTTGTTGGAGACCACCATGCCGGTGAGAGTTGCAAAATTTAGGCTATGCTCGGCACTCAGGGCCATTGAGCCGGGGTGTTATCGTGCCTAATACATGCTTTGCACGGTGTCTTTGTCTGTGCACATTCCCGAAGGACGCCTCCATTAGTTCGCCTCTTACGAAACGCAAGGATTGCTGGGGGCTATTCTAACCCGGACCCCCAAACAGTACGAAAATTTAACAATATCACGTAGATAATTTTACTGCTCTGTGTGTTGATAGAACTTTTTATCCTTGTAAGAAAAGCATCACAAATACAAAAAACCACAAACTCATACCCGGAGCAGTAAAATGAAAATCCTTGACGTTATCCAACGTCAAACGCTAAAGACAATTAACTTTTTCGCAACGTAGTCATCATTAAACTCAACAGCACATTTCTTATGTCGCTAAATAACCAGTCATCAAAAATGTGTATAATCTGTTCTGGTTTCATAAACGTAATTCATATATAGATCATGGATAAAATTTCATGGACCGAAGTTTTGAAATTCCACGTTTTCTCAGCAATTTCGATAATGTTAGTCGCCGTTCCACTGTCAAATACGTCACGAAGTTCATTTGTAGCACTGCAATCTCGGAAAGATATTCTTCCTTCACGCGTGTCATCTCGGAAACTGTCCCTTGCGTCCAAAAATATTTTATATCGCTAAAACAATAATGAACGGCCCATATTACAATTTTCCCGACTGTTACCTAATTCATGGGTTTCCTTGGGTGTTTTTCCGATATGTACACAAAATTTTATCTCTGCTCTCTGCTCCACCTTTTCCGAAAACGTCATTTTTTCGAACAATGACGAACTGTCTAAATAGATCCAAACCCGATTTCTCTTGCTATTTCGATACTTTTGAACGTTCAAATTTTGCAGATTTGATATTGAAACTCTTGGAAACACCATGATGTAAAAACCAATCTCCAATTCTTCGCGGATTTTACAACCATCCCACGTCTAATAACGAAGTCATATTTTTAATCATTACATAATAAATCGGACAAATTTTCTTTTATTAATTCACATATAGTAAAGGATTATAAATATGCCTATAATAAATACCTAGTGAACCGTTACTTTTTATATAAATTAAAGGCTTGTCCACGAACTTTACGGACAACCCTCGTATATTCATTGTGATTATTCTTGATTGAATATATAATTCATTCAGTAATTATCCTTTAGAAGTTCCTCGGTTTTTCATGAATTTACATTTTATCCAAAGGGAGTCTCCTCCATGAAATGTTTCAGGATGCCCCCCTAATCCTACCGTGATTGTGAAGTATTCCCACTATTCAATCTTTTTTCTGCAAAGTCACTGTCTAAATATATGCCTTATATCGGAATTCGTTCCAGCCCCTTTGAAATGATAAATATTTGATAATGTGTCAAATTAAATCTCAGACTATTGTGACATAACTTTTTGCAAACAAATTTATTTTAAAAGTAAATATGAATATATTCTCAAATATACTTAAGATTTTATTTTAATTTTCTTCTGAACTGTGGTGATCGATTTTAGGATATTTAGAGAGTCTCCTTCATCAGGGCGCTATAAGTTATTGTTTTCTTAACAATATACTGATATCGACCAGCGTAATTACAAGTATGCAGACTTTAGGCACGCTCATTTACACCGTGCGATATCTAAGAAGAAGCAAAGTCTTCCATAACTGTATTCTGGAATTAGAATATGTATTTTTCATTAGAATGGGGCGGTCCTTCGGATGAGACCGGAAAAACCGAGGGCCCGTGTCACAGCAGGTGTGGCACGATAAAGATTCCTCCTGGCTCAAAGGCCTAAATTTTGCAGCCCTTCACCGGCATTGGTGACGTCTCCATATGAGTGAAATATTCTCGAGAGGGATGTAAAACAATAAATAATCAATCAATCAATCATTAGAAGTTTTCTTCTCGTGCATTGTGCATTATATTGTTGAGAAAGTTATCTTTTAGAAGGTCAAAATTAATGCAGCAATTAAAGTCCGCCACAAATTGTGATCTTACAATCTTGCTTTGTAATTCCTTGTAGAATTATATATCATCATTCGGAATTCCTCTATTTTTATACAAAAATTCTTAGCATTTTCGGTGATTAACTAGGTATGAACCAGTGAATATCAGTTTTTAAACATCCCATAATGTAAAACTCTCTGGACGATGCATCTTGCTATACAGGGAAGCTTGGCATTGATCGATCGCGAATATTTCACAATAATTAATCCATCGTTATAAAGCAAAACTATCCCCATAATTAGCATACAAAACGTTAACGTCGACCATGCCTTCATGTTAGATAAATAAAAAAGCGAGCATTTTCTCTCTCCCTGTAGAATTTATTAGGCGTTACGATGTTCACATGCTATATGCTCATTTTCATCCATGTTTGCTTATGATAGATCATTGGAAGTTTTGTAATGCTTGGTACTTTGTCTTATAATTCATTGTCAGCAATTTTGTTTGACAATTGCTGTGAATCATATGTATATGGATATATTTAATTTCACGTTCTAATTTTGTATTTTTCTAATTATTCTTCAAAAAGAACGGAACAAAGTAAGTTTTACAATTGAATGAGAGTATATGAAATGGCTGTGAACCCGATACCTTGCGGTTTTTCTCTGATGTTATATGACCTTATCATGGTTAACCTTTGACCTTCGTGTTCACACCTACTTAAGCGTAATAATTTCTTTCATTTGTCAAGTGACAGCAAGAAATTGTGAGTAATGATTTTCGTGTGCGTCTAAAATACATTTCACTCTGTCCCTTTGTTCATCATCTAAAATCTTTATAGTTTTTCTATGCTTGGATCTTCTTTTTCTCGCGGATTATTTCATTGCATGGCACTGATATCCTAGACTGATAACTGACGTTCTTCAAAATCCTTCATCAAAAAATGTCACATCCAAATAGAATTCTTTAAAGTGAAATTTAACATTTTACTTAATTTCATCCTCGGTTACAATTGTTAAAATGCTGATGTTTATCTGGAAACCCACGGCGTACTTAGTACAATTTTGTGGGGGATGAAAAGGATATATTGTGACATGCTACAAAATTACAATAAATGTTAAGTGTCGTCTGCGGTGGCCATTGATGGTCGCAGACTATAATTTGAAAGTGTTTGGGGAATGGCTCACGTGCACCATAATCTCCAAATTATATGCTTCCCCAATACAAAACCGTATTCTCGTAAACTCTTGATTTTATGGAAACAAGGTTTGATCATCTGATCAAGAATATGTATATATATGAGGTTAACTAAATTTGATTATATCACCGGTATATAACATGTAACAGCATGGTAAAATCAAAGGATAGATTGAAATCATTCGCGCTGTGTATAGTCAATATAATAAGTTTGCCGGTAATTTAATAATGTATTGTCATCCCTGTATGTACAATACATTAAGATTTGTAGCTTTTGTTTGAAGTTAAACTGCATGTTCAATACGTCATTCTAATAAGTGTTACATTGAAATCGACATTTATTTGTTCTATTTCTTAGATACGTATTTATAAATCGGTGTTCAAAGTAATGTGCCATTAAAATGTAGGACATGCTTGTTTGAATATCTCTATGATCAATTTCAAAAACGTCTAATTTAAGACACCGTGTAATTGACAAATAGACATAATATCATATCAAATTTCACATTCATATGAAATATTGCAAAACTAATATTTCCGAAATTATATTGTTGAATAGATTATCACAAAAGAAAATCTAGAGTGCACTTCCATTTGTCAAAAAATTGTTATGTCCATTGTTTTCATTTTATGACGTATTTTTTAAGGAATTTAAGGGCGCATTTACAAGGATATCTGAGAGAGAGAGAGAGAGAGAGAGAGGAGAAGAGAACGAGAGAGAGGAGAGAGAGAGAGAGAAGAGAGGAGAAATTGTTCTCACCGATATAATGTGAAAAAGTTTCGTTTTATTTTCTCATAAATAGGAGATAATAAAAGTGTGTGCTCGATTTCTGTGTAATTTGTCACATATTGGGAATATTTGCAGGTGTATGACGGATAGTGTTGTAACGAATTATTTACGTTTTGTGGCCTTTGCTTATCACGTTTAGACTCTTGGAATCTCTATAACAAATAATGATGGGGGGTTTATTCAGCATTTAAGCGTGACTCTCTATATATGGTAATCGTCTTCCATTAATGCCAATACAACATAATGTAACCAGAGATAAGATCAAAACATTGACGGAGAACGTTTATATTTTGATGAGACGATTTATAAAGAATTCACAAGAATGTGTTTACAACGAGCCACCTAATGTCAGAAGAAAGTTTGAAGTTGATGACTAAATTTTTACACTTATCGTTGAATGAACATGTGCATTTATTTGTAGGAAATTGTGCTGATCCTTGAACAAACTGCTTTTCTTTGATATTTCCCCCATGAACACTTTGTACACAATACATTGGCAAGAAACATATTTTTGTTCGTTTCGCTATTTTTTTTTAATCAGAAGTGAAATCAATTTATTCAAATTCATTTTAATACAGAATTCGAGTTCAGTCAACATGATACACATGTATATGGGTATTTGACAACGAATGTGTAAAATGAAGGGGGCGTTGCTGGATTATCTAGAAAAGCTATAATGTTAAAAAGCAAGCATTCAACTGAACTACACAGTACAATAAATCAGTGGTAAACAGGACGGAACAGACAACACGACGAAATTAGAGTCATACAATATTTTAATGACCGATACACCCGGTAGGTGGCGGTAATCTGAAACCAAAGTTTGTGACGTCTGCCATTTTTGCAAAATGTTTGACGAGCAGAATTAGCAGTATGTTTTCGTCTGGGGTGACGGTGACTAAATGCTTTTAATAGGCGGGGTCACTCACCTGGGAATCGTTTTAGGAGCTGCAACATTTTGTGGTACAATGATACACATTTTCGGCAAAGTAAGAAATAAGCGATGTTCCTATCTGAACAATAGCTGGTTGGCCATCTTATAAGTGAGGCACAGAAATATTGGGACTTACTTTTGATATGACTTATAACATGTATGGGTACATGTATATCATATTAAATAGGTCACTATGTCAATGTAAACAATGTGTCTAGTGCACCGTCTGCTCCACTTTTTGTTTCATCTGTGGCTACATAGTGGTAGGGTTTATACATTTTGGAAAATACATGTGGGCATGTCTGTTCCACTTTTTGTTTTATCTGTGGTTAGAGTGGT
>CAJDSM010000027.1:25473-37550 GCA_903981925.1 Ostrea lurida
ATAAAAATAAACACAATTGCTATGTATGTTGACTTTAAGCTATTTGCAAATACTTATTATAATAAAAGGATGTAATTTACAAAGAAATTGCAGGAGAAAATCGCATTTTCTAGGTTTGTGGGGATATTGTGGCCATATATCCTATTTTTATTTTTATTTTCAAAAAGCAAAGGCAAGAACTAACTATAAAATGAATGAAAGTGATTAAAATATTTTTTCTATTATTTTTCTGGAAAAATACTGATTTACCCTATTATTTTCAACCAAATATAGTAACATTTTCACTATTTTCAATGAAAGATTCTTAGCTTATTTGACAGTGACCCCTATTATTTTTTCATTTTATTCATGCCTTTTTTAACAAGCTTTAAACTTAAAAAAAAGTGTTCTAATCTTAAACATGAAGACTAAGAGCCCAGAAAATATGTTTAAACTTTGCAGAAAAGAGGTCCCAAATACGGAAAAGTATTCAATTATTGTCCTCCAATTCACAATTTCTACACTTCTCTGTTGAGCATAATTTATTGAAATTACAGTCGCTCAGAAAGTTGACATCAAGCGTTTCTTTGGATATTGCTTGCCCCTCCCAATAGTGTTGGGATATACATTGACATTTAGAAATGAATATGGAACATATTCAAGATTACTTGCCTTGGGATAATTGAATTTGATGTTGGTGTCGACTTATAAGTTATATGCCGACTTTATATGTCATGATTTCAACACTGGAAGTTCATTTCTATAATTAAATTTAACAAATCCGTTCAGATATCCGGAGACGTTTTAAAAAAAACACCAATTTTTTTTATATAAGCTAAGACAGTTTTATATTTTATCAAAAGGAAAATAGGAACAATCGTGTTATACTTTTTTTCGTTTTTTCGTGACAATACAGCACATATTTACGTATTTTAAAAAATCCGGAAATTTGACGGATGCATCTCCACATTTGTAAACAATAATAGCGAGCGAATTGAATTTCCGCTGAGAGAATGTAGCTACAGTGAAACAGTTTTAGGTAATTTTCAGAAAGAAAAAAACAACTAAATGTATCAAATGAAATGTGAATTACACGATAAATAATCTTGGGGTCTTTCAGAGCTCACTTCTAGGTTAGCTGCGGAACCGTAGCTCTTATCACAGTTATCTGAATTTTAATCTGATCAATAGATATCAATAGTAAAAAATGATATGTACATGTATATAATATAAATACACAGTATCTGGATTTAATCAATAAATAGATATTATAGAAAAAAAACGATATCTATATAATATAAATACACATATAGATATCATTTTTTTTCTTTAAAATCTATTTATTGATTAAAATTCAAATACCTGTACCAGGCACAGATCCAGAATTTTTTCCAGGGAGGGGGGTCCAAACCTTAAGTATAACTGTGGAAGTGTACAAATATGAAAAATAACTATTTTTTTTTTCATTTCCAGTAATATCGGCGATATTAAGCTTTGCAAATTCCAGGGGGGGGGGGGTCCGGACCCCCCTCCCCCTCTTAGATCCGCGCATGTGTACTTAGGTCCTTAATATGTTGATTTTGTGATAGTTGCGGTCAACATAAGGACCATAAGAGGTAAAGTTCCGCAGCTAACTTTTAGGTGTGAAAGGGATGAAAATACCAAGGAATTGAACAATAAAATCTCTTGGATCCATGCGACAAAGACATAATCGAGACGTGTAAACAACACACAGACCACAGTAAACAGGTTATCTCATACATTTGAAAACCTAGGTGGTCAAAATATTATCATGTTGAAGGTATTGTTGTGACACTGAAGTAAGTGAAGCCTAAAGGTATCAAATTTTAATACTATGGGTTGTAATTGTGGTTGCATTTGTTGCATTATACCATATCCTTTCTCCTTCAAAATGTATGGTACCTCTATTCTAGAAAAACCATGAAGTCTTCATGAGCGAAATCCATACCTCATAGCAAGTTCTTGTTTTTTGAATTTAAAAAAAGTTAAATTAAGGTATTTATTGAAATATGCCTTTAGTATTATGAATTTGAGACAGGAAATAAAACATGAAATATAGCATGAAAATTAAACAACAAGTAAAGGTGATCTATAAATATCACCACTGCTTGGGTTTTTTTTGCAATTTATACATGCACTAAAAAATGTTGCTGTCTATCAGTGCTGAAAATAAAAAAGTTGGTGTCCTATCAATAATTAAGCCAAAAAAGTGTGTGTCCTATTACATTTTGCACCGGTCCCCAACCCCCCAATAAATATTGACCGGTCCCTAATTTCTATACTGAATTTTTTTTTTAATTAATTTTTTTAAGGAATTATGAAATTGATCACTGTTCCTTACTTTCACTTTTATATCTAAAAAAACAATATTGAGTTTGACAATGTCGAAGCCATTATACCAAAACAGATCTACACTCAAACCAAATTTCTTAATTTCGATGTAATTTGTGATAATACATGATGGTTTGAATCACTGTTAATTATGGAAAATTGTCAAATAATCTTTTGACATCATTAAGAAACCGCAAATAAAATTTCTGTAGAAATTTAAGCTAGAAAGAATACGTACATAA
The DNA here is from genome assembly GCA_903981925.1 of Ostrea lurida. NCBI lineage: Eukaryota > Metazoa > Mollusca > Bivalvia > Ostreida > Ostreidae > Ostrea > Ostrea lurida. The sequence goes on from CAJDSM010000027.1 coordinate 28,047, forward strand.
AATGTTCATATAAATTTCTAAGAAGCTATACAGTCTCCATCATGTACAAATTTCGCCATTTTGTTTTACCATTCGATTCCTCCCCTTTGTTTTATTTTTTGATAAAAAACAAAACAAAAAAAAACAAACAAAAAAAACAATGTGCACAACATGTCACTTACCTACTTGTATACATGTATGCATGTAACATCACCTGTGCTACCTTAGAGTATTCCACAAAATATATACTTCTTACTTTGTTTTTAAAACACATATGTACGTACTTCGTTTCGGATCATAGTATAAACTTTATGTTAAACGTAATACAAATAGGCGAAGGTAGCATCGTGTTAAACGTAATCATAATCCAAAAAACATATACATAAACATAAAAAAATCTTTTGGCACTACATTGATCACTTTTATAAAGTTTTACTTTCATGTTTCGGATTTCCAACATTTCGGTTTGAGCATCACTGAAGAGACATAATTTGTTGAAATGCGCATCTGGTGCATAAAAATTGGTACCGTATATGACTTATATATATACAAAATCGAGTGTAGGGCAACATCGACCTCCGACAAAAGGTAGTTGGCCTCACTTTAAAAACTCCGCATACGCATTGCATGCTCTTGCGTATCGAATAAACTGCGAGATATACACACCATAAGCAGGTGGTAGTGGCATATTATAGGATTAAACATTCTTTTTGAAGAATTTATCAATGTGTAAACTCTGGACATTTTACTCACAAACTGAATACAAGTGCGAAGCCCTTTTATGTTAAGTTTGTGAGTGAAATGTTCAGTTTAATCCTATAATATACCACTATCACCTGCTTATGGTGTGTATATGTCGCAGTTGATTCGATAAGCAAGAGCATGCAAACTATTTTTTTAATTTCTTATAACTCCAAACAGTTCCGTGCGTTACGTTGTTTGTTTTCATGCGCCGCTATTGTTACGTCACGTTTTAGGATTTACTGATGTGTAAATTCTAGTTTCGATTTAATTTTATCCAATCAAAACAATTGTAATAGAGGACATTGGGATTATTACTACATGAAAGGGATCGAGTGTAGGGCAATAGTATATGCATCTATTCTGTGTAATGATTTATTTGTGTTGTTTATGTTGTGTTGCCACCAAGTTTTAAGTTCTAAATGAAATAAGTTTTAAATAAAGTATCGAGTATCTTTGGTGCAGAAAGATCATGTTCAAACACTGTAGCTCAATTAAAAGCATGTCTCCTAATGTTTCTTGGGAACACTTTAGAAATAAAAAAGGCACTTCCCAAGAATTCGATAATTCCTAAATCTGTAATCATTAATCGACATTATACATGTACTCCTTTAACATCATAGACAATTCTAGACACCATCCGCAATCTTTAATACTAATCTTTACACCTCTTTCAACACATCTTTAACAAGTTATTTTTATTTCAGTTTTCTTATTCAAACTGATGTGTCTTGTGCGAACGAATGAAATCACTGAAAGGTATGTACATCATAGTAATACATTGAAAGGCGTTCATCTTTTCCACAATTTGTAGTCATGGAAAATTCATAGTGGTCATATTCCAACGGAACGTGATCATTTCCATTCGCCGGAATCAAGCATCGGCGTTACATAAATTAGCATATATTAGAGCTTGAACCACCACGTGGAGACATACCTTCATGGCATGAACATGTATAAATATCTCGTAAAAATCGGCTAAGTAAGGAACCAAAGCAAAACAATATATTAGATAAGAATGTTACGACTTACGATGTTTTTCAAAAATGTGAAACAACAATCATGACTGTGGCTTTGTTTCCTCCAGAAACGTCTGCCTTACTGACCTTCTTAAATTTTATCGTACAACTGGCAAATCATGTGCAATTACAGAAGCATCGTTCACAAGGTTGTTTAAAGGTAATACATTTCTATGTTATTAAACATTTTGTATGAATACAGTGTACGGATGAGATTGATCCAATGAAACAAAAAAATCCAATAAATGAACAACATGCAGGTTAATTTGCTAATTTTCATTCATAGATAGTCAAAGAACGTGTCTGGTCAAGTGCACCTTGAAAAAATTGACACCAGAATTGCAATCGGGTAGGTGGTATGAACTTGAGAAACTGGAAATCCACTTCTTAAACACCTTTTTCACTTTCACAATGATGAAACCATGTTCACGGTATGAAAACACCAACTTGGAAATAGCCGTGGAATGTGATGAAAGGGGGTTTTACGGTATGTGAATTTAAAGTTTGAAAAAATAGTGCATGTGAAAAATGAAAAGAAATTTAATTTGAAGAATACTTTGTGTCAAAAACATCAAAGAATCGGAGAGCAGACATTGCCTATTTCAGCCCTTTCCATACAAAATACAGTCGTGGTCATGATGATAAATGTCAGACAGGTCAATCTAACTATGCTGACAACGAGATGATGTAATACAGAGATTGACAGCGCATAGGATTGATTCAAGACACGAACTTTTCCTTAATCATCATCTTGGAGTTTTTATATAGACGAGAAAGAGAAAGAGATTAATTGAAACATACATGTATCCACAAACACAGAAAGTAAGAGAGAGAGAGAGAGAGAGAGAGAGAGAGAGAGAGAGAGAGAGAGAGAGGAGAGAGAGAGAGAGAAGAGAGAGAGAGAGAGAGAAGAAGAGGAGAGAGACAGACAGACAGACAGACAGACATAGAGACATAAAAACAGTCAGAGACAGACATACATACAGAGATAGAGACAGTAAAAGAGAGATTATCCTATCGTTCAAATAATGTTGTGGTACTTCGGCGAGGTTTTACTTTTGTTCTCAATGACCAATCACGTTGACAGAATGACGTAGCGTGGTCATTCAAAATCAACCACACGGTCAATCAGTGGGTAAAATGGGCATGCACGATCGGTAACACACTGTTAATCTGCCTGATTGCGTAGAGAAAGTTAAGGGAAAATGTAGAGAACTTCATAGAATATAAAATTAACTTCACATATATGGGTGTCATTTTCTCTTACAAGACAGGAAAATAGGTGAATCCTGTAAAGAAGAAAGCCATTGTAATGCCAGCAATCCTTATTCCACATGCAATACAAGAAGTGGTGTATGCGAATGTAAGAAGGGATATTTTGCAATGTTCAACACTTGTTTCCAAGGTGAGTGCTATCTTTAGGTGTTCAGTATTTTTGTTGTTGTCTTCTTCGTAATGTTATAATTGAATATACATTCCAATAAATGAAATTGGCCTGATGAGAAGACATTCGTGTATAAACAAATCATTGGGTTGATGATGATACAGTTGGATAAACGCAGGGAAACGCTTGGAAATGACTACTCAAGACAGCTCCAAATACATTAAATATCATGCACACACATACAGATGTGTGTTAAGTTTGATATATGTAAAGGCAAAGTTAACGAGCAATATATAGGATTTTCATTGATCCTTGCAGATCATCCTCCGATAGGCGAAATATGCGAATTAAATGAACCATGCATGGAAATTGGAGTTTGTAGACAAACAGGCAAAGAATGTTCGCCTCTTCGGGAAATTGACAATATTCATTCATCTCAACACACAGGTATATATGCATCATATTTCGAACTGGTACAGCTTAGCTATCTTCCATAACGAAAAGTTGAAGATAACAAACAGTTATCGATCTCATAACTGCTATAAAGAATACAAAATTAATAGATGGCAAACACGGACCCTGGTATGTACCGGAGGTGAAATTTGGTACCTAGGAGGAGTAAGCATACCCTGTCGACCGGTCACACCCGCCGTGATCCTAGAGTCTTGATCAGGTAAACGGAGCAATAATACTTTGAAATATAGCCGATTTGGAATTTCCTTAGAGATACTCCAGATCTAGCCTGGTTGTCTGTCCCATGCTATACTTCTTTTAGTCAGGGAGTAAGGGAACTACTCTGTTCTTAAATCGGGGCAGGCTACTGAAAAATAATATGATGTTACAAGCTTTTTAACGGTCTCGTTTAAAGTGAGCATCTAGCAAATTGAATGGTTGTTATAGTAATACAAAAAGGCGAAGTTAACATTGTGTCAAACGTAATCATAATCCAAAAAACATATACAAAATCGAGTGTAGGGCAACACGGACCTCCGACAAAAGCGAAGGTAGGATCAGGTGCCATGGAGGAGTAAGCATCCTCTGCTGACCTGTCACACCCGCCGTGAGCCCTTAGCCCTTAATTTAATTAACCCATGCAACCTGTCATTGTGTAAACTGTGTGACCTATTGTTACGCCGTTCTTTATAGACTGATTTTGACTACGGATTACTGGTGTTTACTTTATCACGGTGGGTGTGACCGGTCAACCGGGGATGCTTACTCCTCCTAGGCACTGGTAATAGTGTTTGTGCGTGCAGTTCCTTTAATGTTAGATTTTTAAAGCACGTTTAACTTTTCGCATGTTTATTTAAATTCTGCAGTACCATTTATTTCACAGCTGTAATGATTTCTAATACTTGAAATATTGTGTTTGAAATACAGTGTTTTGGGACATTTCCTGAACTTTTGTAATACGTGTAAGAAATTATTATGAGTCCTAAGTTATAAGTTCTACAATTCGTATCTTAAAACAGATATAGCGATAAAAGAAATTGCTTATGGTCTTTTTAGTGTAATAGAACAAGTTTTTCTGATACTAATCTGAATAACTGGTAAAACCCATTTTCCTAGTAAAAGCAGACGATGAACAGATATATATCTTGTAAAAAGGTTTCCCTGTGTTCCTTACATATCCTAGATTGTGCTACATCATTGCCAGATCAGGCCTGGAGGTTATAAAACTTTTTTCTGTACTCATACTCAAACTCATAATTTGAGTCGATTCATTTATAATGCACAGTCATGTTTGTTTTGCGTACAACTCAGAATCAAACTCTAAAGTATACTAAAACATCTTGACCATGCACTCTATTGAGTATTAAGAATTGTTATATCAAAGTATAATAAAGATTTAGATCACCAAGTTTGAGCTTGAGTATGAAAACGTGCTCAGAAAAGTTTTATAACCTCCAGGCCTGTTTTTACATTCTTTATTCTAACGCCCTTACATGAGATGAAAAAAAATACCTTGTTGTGGCCTTCAAGTCAACCCTTTAGATATACATAAACAATGCTCATTTTATTCACACGTCGATTTAGAAAATCTCATTGAACTCAAAATAAAAGACAACAGAGTCTTTCATATCTTCTTGATATTTGATTTTTTATATATATATAAAAAACAAATTCCAGAAAAAACACTTGATTCTTCTGCAAAGTCTGTAATAAATACCTTTATGGAGAAAATGTCTTACTATAATGAGATGACACTTACCTACAACCACACAATCACATGTAAATTATTACAGTGGCGAAGAATAGAGATCCTCCAGTTGGTATGACTGTTGGTGCAGCGGCGGCAGGATTTGTTTCTGGGATCATTGTCTGCGGGATTGTGTGCATCATGCTTTCTCGATGCAAGAAATCAACTTCTGCGAAGAGGTACTCTCCATAAAAATAGTCCATATATATACAAGATAAAAATTGAATGATTATCCTGGTACCTTGAATAAAATCAATTAGTTATTTGGTTCTCAAGGAAAAATCACATGCCGCACATGTCTTTTTTATTTAAACATTATTTTATTATGTAAAAACATAAAAGGATTAGGCAGCAGGGCAAGCCTATGTAAGCCTTCTTTAAAGATACTTTAAAGATACAAAGTAATGTCCACAAGATGATATATATAATTAATACTAATAATGATATGTTGACTAAAGTAGCTAACATATATTGTATGCATTTGTAATTCAAAGATATGAAAATCCACAATTCTCAAATAAATAGTATTTCTCAAATAAATAGATTTGACGAATTTGTGTATCAACTGTGTATGTTTATGGGTTGGCGGGTTTTTTCAGGTCTGTTGAGTTTGCTGCAACAGTCGATAGCTACGGGTTTGAAGTGGTTGGAACGAGCGCGGAAATATCCGAACAAAAGACAGTTCAGGTTGTAAAGATCAAGTTACTTAGACATACATCTGTCTCCATAAATTTCTTGTTACTTACTAATTTATATATCTCCTTAAATTCTAGATTATTACTAGCATATCATTGTGCTTTTAAAATTCTAGTTGCTTTTTGACATATATATGTCCTTTATGTTTGGTTGCTTGTCAATAGCAAATGTCCTTAAAGTTGGGTAACATAGTCACTAGCTGTGTAGTACATTTATTTGCCATTGATTTTGGACAGCAATAAAGATTTCAAGAGAGAAACAAATAACTTAAGGAAAGCCCTCATAGTATTTTTTAAGCGTGACACTACTTAATTATAGCTTGCCTAAGCTCACTTGATCTATTCTGATCATCTGTTATTCGACATATTTCTGTCTGTCGTTCTTCTGTTGGTAAACTCTCACATTTTCGACTTCCCCTAGAGCCACTGGTTCATATTCAGTCAAACTTGGCAGACATCATCCTTGGGTGAAGGGACTTCTAGTTTTTTTTTTATAATGGAAGACTATTCCCCCCATCAAAGAGGAAGTAATCACAAAAAGGAAAAGATAGAGTGTTGGCATTAAAACTTCTTTTCAAGAACCACGGAACCAGTTTCAATCACACTTGGTTCAAATCATTTTTGGGTAAAGGGGATTCAAGTTTGTTCAAATGAGAGACCATTGCCCTTCATATGGGAGATAATCACGAAAAAGCAAAAGAAGGTATGGGTATTCAAATATATTCTTATCAAAAACTGGACCAGAAATCCTGAAATTTACCCGAGAGCTTCCTGGCATAATGCAAATTAGAGTTTGTTAAAAAGATGCCTTAGCAGGTAGGGTCACATAAGGGGATCAATGATTATGTGCAAATAGATATATATAGGAAATTCTCCCGAACTATTGGACCAGAAGAGTAGATATTTACCTGAAAACTTCTTGACAGAGCAGATTCAAGTTAGTTCAGATCATGGACACAAGAGGCATGGTGGAGCCATAATAGAGAATCATAATGGGTCATAATGTAGAATCAACATTTATATGCTGATATACAGGGAAATCTTATAGAGAACCATTGAGCCAATTTCAATCAAACTTGGTACGAAACATCCTTATATGAAAGATCACCTCTTCAAAAGGTGAACTATCAAGAGATATAATCACGAAAAAAGTAAAATAAGGTGTGAGCGTTTGAAAATATTCCCATGACCACTGAAACCGAAACGTTGAAATATACATACTTTGATTTTGATTGCAAATTACTCCGTTTTATACCAGACAATTGGCTCACGGCGGATTTGACCGGACGATAGGGGATGCTTACTCCTCCTAGGCACCCGATCCCACCATGGTGTGTCCAGAGGTCCATGTTTGCCCAACTCTTGTTTTGTAGTTTAAGTGGGACTTACTAGATTGATCACTGTTCGTTATCTTTGCCTTTACATTGATCACTGTGTTATCTTTGACTTTTTATTATCCTCAAAATTTATATGGTAATCGCCATTCAGCATTTGCTGTACTATTACAGAGAGGTTGGTCGCTTTTCGTTCTATTAATCTTTTCGTAAAAGCTTTTTGACCTATTGCAAATTAGAATTAGTTGAAATCATGGCCTCTTGGGGGTAGGGTTGGGCCACATTTTGTAAATAGATTTGTTGGGACCACAATATTGGATCAAAACTTTTCAAAGGAATAAAGATTGGTTGAAACTTTTTTTTTTAAAAATCATAACTTCTGAACAGCGGCAGGGCCAAGCTAGGTCACTCAGGTGAGCAATGTGGTGCGTGGTTTCTTGTTTAATTTTTGATATAGTGACATTGTAGTACTTTACATGGAAGAAACATAAAAATCTCACAAAATATCCCCCGTGTCCTACTTGCGTAAATAGAAGAGAGAGAGAGGAGAGAGAGAGAGAAGAGAGAGAAGAGAGAGAGAGAGAGAGAGAGAGAGAAGAATATATGGCAATTTTGTAACAATATGCATCGTACTACTATCCGCATTTCAGTATTTTCTTTTGAAAGCCAAGTGACACACACACGCGTTATATGCAAGCTGACAATGCAATTTTATGTTTTAAAAATTATCTTCTTAAAAGGTATCCGAGGAAAGTTCTCGGAGTGATGTTAACCAGAAAGGAGGGACTGTTCCGCTTGACGATATCTACAACCACCTTCATGAATCTTCAGGTGTGTCAGGCTTTGAGCCGGAGTACGACCATGTTCCTTGTAATGGCACAAATGACGACACGTACCATCCTCTAAATTTAGGCAACACCAAAAATGTGAATACTGCTACACAAGCTGACTTGGAAAATCACTATAACTAGAACCAAATTCGTGATAGTGACAGTGCGTATACCGATGTTGTTGGGATTTTTTTTCTTCAGATGATATAATTATTGATGGACTGTTTAATTGTTATATGACAGCATTTATATTTCCCATGTTTTAACGTTTATTATATAGCTTTATTACATTTCCCATGTTTTTGGCCCCAATCTTTTGGCACTACATTGATCACTTTTATAAAGGTTTACTTTCATGTTTCGGATTTCCAACATTTCGGTTTGAGCATCACTGAAGAGACATAATTTGTCGAAATGCGCATCTGGTGCATAAAAATTGGCACCGTATATGATTTATATTTTAACCTTCATTATAAGCATATGACATTCCCATGTTTAACCTTATTTATATAGCTATAGTGACATTTCCCATTTTTAACCTTTATTATATAGTTATATGACATTTCCCATGTTTTAACATTTATTATATAATTATATGACATTTCCCATGTTTTAACATCTATTATATAGTTATATGACATTTCCCATTTTTAACATTTATTATATAATTATATGACATTTCCCGATTTTAACATTTTATTATATAGTTATATGACATTTCCCATGTTCTAACCTTTATTATATAGTTATATGACATTTCCCATGTTTTAACCTTTATTTATATAGTTATATGACATTTCCCATATTTTGACCTTTATTATATAGTTATATGATTTATATTATGACCCCTGGGTCGAGGCCTCTGCTGGTGGACTGTTAGTCCCCGAGGGTCTCTACAGCCCAGTTGCTATGTACTATGTTACTAGCTTGAAATACGGATATGTATTTAATTGCAGTGGTAAAATTGGAAATTCATATCAAAATTAAGGATTATCTCCCTCAGGCATAGCTCTGATCCTTCGAAGTTTTTGGCCCCAATCTTTTGGCACTACATTGATCACTTTTATAAAGTTTTACTTTCATGTTTTGGATTTCCAACATTTCGGTTTGAGCATCACTGAAGAGACATAATTTGTCGAAATGCGCATCTGGTGCGTAAAAATTGGTACCGTATATGATTTATATTATATGACGTTTCCCATGTTTTGACCTTTATTATATAGTTATATGACGTTTCCTATGTTTTGACCTTTAATATTTTCACCAATTGAAATGATAGACATTTCCTGATGAATGTGAACTATTTGCGTATGAATCTTGAA